>JABUQX010038258.1:0-12132 GCA_015478945.1 Trachelipus rathkii
TGACACGTACTCGTATATTTTATTTATAGATTGACGTAGTATATTATAGAAGTATAATATATTAGCATAGGTTTATATATATATAATATTTATATAGTTAATATATATACTATATATTACTTATTTTATATCTATTATATATTATATTGTATTATTATTACTTGATAATTAATATATTATATATATCTTTATATATATTTTCTTTTATAATATACTATATATATTATATTTATTATTATTAATATATTTATATTATACATTCTATTATAGTTTTATATATATATATATATATCATATATATTTAGATATCATATTAATATTTATATGATATTAATATATATCATAATTATGTATAATATATATATTGTATATACTATATATATTGGTAATATATAATATGTATATATAATTATATATAGTTAGTATGAAGTTAGCTTATTATCTTAGTTGTTAGCATCTGATATGTTGTTAGTATCTATTAATTATTATATGATATTATAGTAATATAATATTCACACTATATATACTCATATACTTCTCAATAAATATTAGTATATATCTATATAGTTACTTTATGTTAGATATGTGAATATAGATTATACTATTATGTACAGTATATTATACTATATATCGTTTTAAATTGCATATATTAAAACACTATATTATTAGTATCATATAATAATATATCTATATAATTAGATATTATTATTTTGTTTTTTGTAGGCTAAATATACTATATATTATATGTTAATTTATAGCTTATGTGTATTTATATATATGTGTTATTATTAATTGATAGAAATATTTTAATTTCAAATTCCATGTCGAATTTCTATACTGGTAGAATATTTGATTAGTTGTGGGTTTATGATTATTTTATAGTTTTAAAATCTTCGAATCTGACATTATTTTTCTATTTACTTTCTGAAACTCAAATGACAACAACTAAATAAAAATTTGTAAATTGAACAATTTTCAAGCTATTAATTGTGTGCCAATGTATTTATTGTGGCGACTCCATTGTTTGTCCGGAGTACTGACGAAGATAGGTATTGATGTGCTTATGTGTGTAGTTTTTGTCACACATACGGGTGGTGGCTACGTGGGGCTGATAGGTGTCGTGTGTATGGTGTGTGTAGGTGGTGCGCGGTGTGTGTGTACGTGTCAGGTGTAATATTGTGGTTGCTGTGTGTTAAGTTTGTGGACACTTTAACTTCTTTATGCTCTTCTATATCTTCTCTTCCAGTCCCCTTTGATGAGATGGAAATTTATTTAATTAAAGAAAAAAAAAAAGAATGATGTCATTTTTGGTTATATTGTTATTTTTTATGACTCTTGAAAACATCTCACTAAATATTTTTAAAAAAGAAAAAGAAATAAGGGGAAAAGATGTAAAACGAATCATTTTGGACAGTGGGACTACTAATCTTATCATTAATAAAAAACTGCAAACATTAGTATATTATATATTAATTCTTTATAAGTATAAGTATTCGATATATTAAATCACCCATTAATATATTTATTTTATGATATAGAATATATAATATATATTTCTTATAGTATTTATTAATATATTATATATATATATATTCATCTTTGTTACTTACACCTTTTTATTACTTAATCTTCAACACATCTCGTTCATTACTTCTAACTTCATCTATATCGGAACTGCGCCTAGGTAAGTTTTTCTACCCTAGGACTCTAACACACGTAGGGATGGAACCGTAGCTCTCTTTGCGCCTTGGGACCACTGATGCTCTAATCTCTTGCTTTCGTCAGTCAGTGAACTTATGACGCGGAACCGTGTGGCCAGATCCTTGCCCTGCTCTAGCCTAACTCGGGTTCATAAGGTCAAATCAGGTTTTGATCCAGTAAACACAATATCAGTCACAATTGAGAGGCTGCTAGACAACACTCATTATTTTCGTAAATGATAAGGAATTTATCTTCCCCTTTCTGGTTTCGTACCTCTGTAGACTCTCTTCGCGGAGTGGTGTGCTGTTAAGCAGTGTCTCAATTTGTTTCCTTGAACTAAAGTGTCTGAAATCAAACCCTGTGTGATTCCTGGACTCCGAGTGTGTAGCGGGGAGATCTGCCAAAGGTTTACATGTCTAATTGCTGACTATGTCTAATTCCTGGAATGATAGGGAGGGAGGCTTTCGGAAGTAAATTTTTGGGGGTTTCCTGTCTTAGCTTATCGTCATCGGTCAAGTGGTCTAACTGCACTGGGCGAGGGTTATTGATATAAGTGATCTATTGACATAAGGTATAATTTACTCTAAGAATATTGATAATTGTTCTATCGATTTACTAAATTTTGGGGATCAAAATTATGCTACTTACTTTTTTAATGTACATAAATCACCACAACTGAACATATCAAAATTTTCTGCAAGGGATGCCGGGTTTCTTTCAAATTACAGAAGCAAATTTATTATCAGCTTTTAACCGTTTAACATTTATGTAATTAGTCATTTTTGAATTTCCCCGTATTTAAGGAAAATGGATTGAAATCAAAGTGAAGTGAAGATAACAAATAGGTTATATTTTGGCCAGAGAGGTTGTAGCATGAAGCGCCCCACACGAACCACATTCAATGTAATAATGAATATTACTTTTCCGGCGCTGTCATGCTCGTAAGGAAATTTTTTCATCGGCATAGCTCAAGAAGCTAGATTCAAACCCACCAAAATTTAGACGCACCTTCGTGAGCTTCAGCAGCTAGATGCACCTTGCCCAAATCTAAGCGAGAGACCTTCAGGTCTTCACACTGGTTCGAGCGTTTGAATGTGAAGTTTTTCTTCCTTGAGACAAAATATTTAGTACTCCATCATCTTAGAATAGGGTTCTGCCAGTGAGCGGTGGTGTTTGTTATATGTAAATCATAAATAATATTAATATTAATACAATTATTAATTGCGGAATTTATGTAACACTTTTGAAGAGTTAAATAAACATGTCTATATTTATTATATAATATTATTTAATATCTATATATAGTATATATTTATTTATTTATTATATATATTTTATTCTATTTATTATATTATATACTTTAAATTCAATATCATACCTATTAATCTATATAGAGGGGGGAGGATTTGTATATTATATATCAATTATTATATATATATGATATATATATATAATATTATATATATATATAATATATATATAATATAAGTATATAGATATAGATTATATGTATTTGTAATGACTATATATATATATATATATATATATATATATATATACCATTTTAGTGCCGGAAGTTAAAAACGTACCATTTTAGTGTTGGGAGGTGAAATTTATAGTCGGAGACTCTTCTTTCAAAGAACTATTTATTGAATCAACAAACTGATAATAAATTCTAAGTTTATTAGCCACCAGAAATCATTCCTCAAAACTTAAAAATTAAGCAAACTTATTTATCTGATGGTTTAAAATGAATATAGCCTACCTCTTACATCCAACATCTTAAATCAAAATCTTATTAGATTTCCAAATCTCGTCAATATTTCAGTATTTGATTTTTCTTCAATATTTCACTAGATTGATTTTTATAATCCAAAGTGTATTTTTCAATTTCCCCGCATAACTAAATACTCACAGCCTTGTTGGAATAAGGCTATTTTATATATTTTTGCAGCAAACCAATAAAACGATTTTAAAAAGGGTTCATTTCAACCATGTAACTGACTTTTATTGTTTTGATGTTGCATATTTTTCTCTTAGACAGTGATGGAGCTTGATTGAACTGAGTTAGATACTGCTCCTCAGTCCAACAACAAGAATATATTCACGATTAGGCGAAACCCTACTGCTTGGACTGATCACCAAGGTAATTAAGAAGATTATATTAGTATTTTCAGATCAAATTGTGATCTCATAATTTGGGAATAGTGTTTGCGTATTAAAGGAGTCATAGTACTTATAATTTTATAGGGTCTGCCAAAGTTAAAGTAAAGCCCCGGGGAAAACATACTTCGTCTTACTTGATATTAAATACACACACACGCAGACATACACCGCACACAAACAACCAAACACAAACCACACACATGCATTAATGCTGGACACACAAACAACATACTTCGTCTTACACGACACAACACACACACACACACCACACACACAAACACACACAACACTCTATCCCTACAAGGTATTTAAAAAATAGCGATGATTATTTGATAATATTACTTTCTTTTAAATTGCTCATATATATATATATATATATATATAATTATATATATACTATATAAATATATCATATATAACTATTATATATATTTATATAAAAATGAATAACTAATAGTATATATATATATATATAATATTATAATGTAATCAATATATATTAAATTAAAATAAAATGCCTCAAAATATTTAAATTCTTATTAAAAAATGTGCAAAATTATATCAAGTGACAACACGTGACATATCATTGATTACAGCTGGCCTCGTTAAATATAAACACAGTTTCATCATTTCTTCGCTAAAATCATTTCTTTTCGTGAACGAAAATATCTCTGAAATTTCCTGAAAAGATTTAAGAACAACAATGAGACTAAATTTTCACTAAATCATACATCAGTATTTTCAAAACCACCTCTTCTCATTATGGAAAATCTAGATTCCAGGATGACGATATCATAGAATATAATTATTATATATATAATAAGTATATATTGCATCTTGATATAGTAATATATTAGCAGTAGTGGGTAGTTATATATACTAAAATAATATATTATATATATATATGATATAATATGTATATATATATACTATATAACTATACAATCATAATCAATAATATAATATATATAGTATATATATATATAATATATAATTATTACATAAGCGTATATACTAATCATATTATACGATAGTAATACTAATATATACATCATATTATAATAGATATATATATTATACGTATAAGATATTTATAATATATATATATAGTAGGTCTATCTATAATAGATATCTCAAACCGTACGTATAATTAATATATATATATATAATTATGTAATAATCCGAAATATTAGAAAGTATAATATAGATATATTTTATATAGCTATTAGCTATAGTCAGTAGGTATTATATAGTAGTATAAGGAGCGGTATATGATTATACATATATATACTACTATAGTCATATCATAGTATATATAGTATGTACGTATATATAATATGATACTGTATATAAATAGTACCTATAGCACATATATTTATATACAACGTTCATGAATTAGTATAAATCATACATAAAAACTACATTATAAAGAGCTAACAGTAGATTTATATATATAATATACGTATTAATATATATAAAAGATTATTATTATATACCTAATATATAATATATATATATATGATACTAATAAATAATACTAATATATATATATATAGTCATATATAATAGTCTTCATTTCTATCTCTCCTGCTGGGCTGATCGACAACCCGCCCTCTTAGTTGTGCTTTTACCGCAACGTCGCGATAGGAGCCGATTTTATCTGATATATAATTATGAGTATTATTATTTATATTATTATTATTATTATTATTATTATATTATTACTTATACTATATATATATCATAGCTTATACATTTTATGGTGATGATGATGGATTTTATTATTATTATTATGAATTAATGTATTATTATTAATTATTTAGTCTGATTATTATTATTTTAATCTATTTATTCAATGTCATACTGTATTATAGTATGTGTGTCATCTAGTCTTATTATTTTATTAATCAGTAGATATTATTTTTGTATAATGTAATGATGATTCTTTTAAAAACTGCTTTATTTAATTTAACTTGTAACATAGTCCTTTTGCAAGATCTTTCTCATTTTCTAAATAATTCGTCTTTCCCAGACAAGAAAATTTATAAAGAGACCTATCTAGAATAAAAAAAACAGTTAAACCTTTAAATATGCTTCTAATATCTTCGACTGGAATACTTCAGCATGATACAGGTTAATTAACTATTTCATAATGCACCTTTTTCAAGTTGACTAAATTTGCATAAACACGGGAACGGACAACACAAATCCCACCTCCTACAGTTGAAATTGCTAATGTTGTAAAATCGAAGCACAACTGGTAATTCAACCATCTGGCGTGCAGCTCCATACTTCTATTGAAAAGTGGATAGAGCTATAAATGTGAAATTATAAAATGAAGAATGATAGGATTGTTTTTTTTCTTTTTTTTTTTTTTTTTTTTTTGTTTTTTTTTTTTTTTTTTCTTTTTTAGAAAGTGTTGAACACCTAGAAAAGATAATAGATGCATTTGCAAGTTAATGTAAACTTTTTTGTCTCTTTTCATCATAAATTATTTTTTAACTTCATAAATTAATGGTAAAATTTTTTTAGATTTATATTTTGAAATATATATGTATAGGAAGTGCATTAGACAACTTATTTAGTAACCTCATCAATGCCTGAAGTATACAGGCGAATCATTGTACAATATTAAAAGCTTTAACTTGCTTTAAATTCTTTATAGTCCCTAATAAATTTATTTCTGCTGATAAAGAATATTAAAGAATAGAAAAACTCTCTAAAAAATTACATTCTTATATGAAAATCATTAAGGTGTGATTATATTTATTATATTATTAATTCATTATTAGGTAATTAAAATATTATCAATAATATTATCATAAACTAATTATTTGATTTATTAATATTATAATTCATTATTAGTATGACTAATGCGCGCTCGTGTAATACTTGCATGGGTTGCTGCAAGTATATATAAATATAATATAATATAATATATATATTTTTGATATTTATATATTTATATACAAAATAATATATATATATATATATATATATATAATAGTATATATATAAATATATAATATAATATATATATAAAGATATATATTACTATCGTATGCTATAGTTCAGTTGTCCGCATAAAAAAACGAAAACTGAAAATATTTATTTCAGTTTCCCAATTAAAAGAAGGTTGAAAAAATGGAAATCCCTTTCCAGGAGCGTAGTGATAAAGTTAAAAAAATTAATTCAAAATGTTTGTTTTTTATATTAAAATTATTATTTATACCACGATGTTATATCTAATATCTATTGCAAAAAAATCTTCCATACAAACCATAAAACTTCTTTGAAAAGCTCTGATTCTCGCCCTTCTCTGGCCACCCCTATTTCACTAATTAGTCACTGTATAGTAGTGAATTATATAGTATAGGATAATATGTAAATATATATATAATATAATATTATAAAATATATTATATATATATATAGATATATAATACTATTATTAAATATACTATATATAATATAAATAATATAAGTAGTTAAAAATATGTAATATTATGAGAATATTATATATATATAGATATAATATAAGGTATACCATATATATATATAAAGATATATAGACTAATATATATTATATAAATATATTATAATCATTCTCATAATAGATAAATAAGGAGATGTAATATAATATACTAAGAAATATATCTATTAATATATAATAGTAATTAATATACTATATATAGTATATGTATATACTATATATATAGTAATCATATATATATATTATATATATATATATATCATAATAATATATATTATATATATATATATATAGTATTATATATATTTACCACCCTTCATTTTATTTCTTCTTTTTCTTGCAATTTAAAATGTCGCTGATTTCAAAAATGCATTC
This sequence comes from Trachelipus rathkii, assembly GCA_015478945.1. Lineage (NCBI taxonomy): Eukaryota > Metazoa > Arthropoda > Malacostraca > Isopoda > Trachelipodidae > Trachelipus > Trachelipus rathkii. Next base: position 7,736 of record JABUQX010038258.1, read on the forward strand.
AGTGGTTTATGTAGCTACCCGCAGGTTTTTAGATACAGGTGTCAAGCTATTCGGAACCCTGTAATATTGTCTCGCAAAAAAAAAAAAAAAAAAAAAAATCCCCTCGCTAAAGCATAAGAAAAAACTGATCTTTTATGCCTTTATTTACAAGTACAGAAGGACATTAAAGGACAAACCTAGCAACCCCTTAAAATTTGAAATACAGTTTTTTATGAGATTAATTTTTAAGTTGCTATACAATAGCAAGAAGCCAAATTAGCAATATTGTAAAAACTACAATAGGAATTTGGTATCCTTTTTTTATATATATATTTTTTTTTCTCAAATAAAAGTTAAAAGATTTTTTTTTTTTAAACAATTTAATACATAAAAAATAGTAATCAATAAAGAAACAAAAGAATACATTTTGCAACTGCAAATTGTGCGTAGGTACTTTTTTTTCTTCAATATATCCAATTATATAAAATTTTGGTTTGCTATATTTCATTCCCCTAAATAGGCCAACTTTATTAGTTCTTAAAAATAGGACAAATATGATAACTTAGGTCTGAGTGTCTAAAGCTGACATCATGTAACTCGAGAACGGCAGCACTTACAGTAAAACAAATTGCATATTTGGAATCAGCAGAAAATTCTAAGGAAGGGTTTTTAATATTTTTTTTGGCATTTATTCGTTGAAAAATTAAAAAAAATTTTTTTTACCCATTTAGGGGGCTCGAGCCGACACGGGGGACAGAGCGGGGACGAAGTCCCCCCGATCGTCACCGGAGGCCGAGAGACCCGACTCCTCCACCTTTGCGGTCTACCTATGTTGAAGTCCTCTTAGTTACAAATAATACGAAGAGTGTAAAGGGAAGTAAAATTATTCCTTTTTTTTAACTTAACAGAATACCATAGGGTAAACCGCAAGAATGGCAGGAGCGGTACTCGCGCATCCCGGTGGATCGACGGGGGACTTCCAATCCGTCCCCTTTGTCCCCCGTCGGCCCGAGCCCCCCTAAATGGTGCAACTTTGTTAAAAAAAATATTCCAACGAATAAATGCAAAAAAGAGAAAAAAAAAATTAACAAAGCTGCCTCCTTACTAATTTTCCGCGATTCCAAAATGTACTGCCGTTTTACTGTAGGCTGCTGCGTTCTCGAGTTTACATGATGCTCAGCTTTAGACACTCTGACTCGTAAAGTCTACATATTTCGTCCTATTTTTAAGAACTAACTAAAGTTGGCCTAATTATTAGGGGAATGAAATATAGCATCCACCCCAAAAGTCTTATTATAATTGGGATATATTGAAGAAAAAAGGGTCTTAAGTAAAGTTTGGAATGTGATACGATATATTGAAAAATCGAATTAATTCTTTGAATCCATCAAAAAATACCTATAAAAATTAAAATTCTAGATTTCTTAAAAAAACATTTAATATAAATAAGTCATTGTCATGGCAACAATTTCTCTAACAAATTTGTTTTATTGTTTCGGAAGCTAATCCCATACACCAATCAGTAGTTTTTACGTCTACAACAAATGATTCAGCAAAATTCCGAAGATTAGATGACTAAGATGCTACAGAAATCATGATTGTGAAGAAGTAAGAGGTAAAAGTTATTGATACTTAACTTTCAAGTTAAAGAGGCAGAAATAAAACTCGCCGTTATAAATTATGGGAATATCTTAATTCAAACTTGCCATTATTCCACAGAGAAAGAAGACGTTATTAAAATGAGAATCCATATATAATAAATTAGTAAGATTTAAGATACAGTCAACCCATTTTGAAAAAAAAAAAATATTTGGAACTATAATAGATTGAGATGCTGAGTGTGGAACTTAACTTATACACAGTTAAACAAAACCTTAATTATTCAAAATAACTTATGGTATTAATCATATGAATGAATATAAATGTAGTGACGACACACTTTCATATTTCTTTATTTATTTTAATTTATTTTTCATTCACAATGTTTTAATTTTCTTTTCCTTGGTGCTAAATTTGTTTTGAATCACATTCATAATTGTAAAAAACAACATTTTGTATATCTTATTTTATATAGTTTTGAAAGTGGGATGCAGTGGTCTCCCGAAATGTTAGCTTAAGACATTAAATCATGTTCGGAGCTTTAGTGTATTTATTCATAATAATAATAATATAAATATATAATAAATTAATATATTATATATAATATATTTATTATATATATATATATATAATATTATATATATATATATATATATATATATATATATATTATATATATTCTATATATTGTGTTGTGTGGTGTGGTTGTGCTGTGTGTGTGTGTGGTTGTTGGTGGTGTTGTGTTTGTGTGTGTGTGGTGTGTGATTGTGTGGTGAGGTGTGTGTGTGGGATGTAGATGTTTTTGGGTGTGGTGGTAGTGTGGTGTGTGTGTGTGTGTGTGTGTTGTGTGGGGTTGTTGTTGTGTGTGTGGTGTGGTGTGTGTGTTGTTGTTTGTGTGTGGTGTGTGTGGTATGTGTGTGTGGTTGTGTGTGTTGTGGTGTGTGTGTGTGTGTGTGTGGTGTGTGGTGTGGTGTGGTGTGTGTGTGTGTTGGTTGGTGTGTGTGTGTGGTGTTGTGGTGGTGTTTGGGTGGTGAGGGTGTTGGTGGGTGTAGAGTGTGGTGTGGTGTGGTGTTGTGTGGGTGTGTGTGAGGGTGTTGTGTGTTGTGGTTGTGTTGTGTGTGTGGGTGTGTGGTGGTGGTGGTGGGGGTGGTGTGTGTGTGTGGTGTGTGTGTTGTGGTGGTGGTGTGTGTGTGTGTTTTGGGGGTGTGTGTGTGTTACTTAATTTAAATCTGTTACAGATACTTTTGTGTTACAAAACATAAATATGCACAAAAAATATAATTAAGAGTTTTGAAAGAGGAAATAAGTGGAGGCTTAAATTCAACATTGATTCAATTCCACATTTTCTACAAAGCTTATATAAATCAATACTAAGAAGTGAATAAGATTAGATAAAGGAGAAAATGAAGTGGAAATCAAGAAAATTAAGAATATGAATAAGAATAAGATGAGGAAAAAATTAAGAACATGAAAAAGAACAAAATGAAGAAGAAAAAGATGGAGATGAAGAAAAAGAAGAAGATGGATAAAAAAATGAAGAAGAAGAGAAGAAGAAGATGAACAAGAAGATGAAGGAGGAAGAAGGGAAGGAGTTGAAGATAAAGATGAAAAATAAAAAATAAAAATAAGATGAAGCTGAATTAGATCATGAAGATTAAGATGAAGATGAAAATAAAAACAATAAAGTGAAAAAGAAAATGAAGAAAAAGAAGATGAAAGAGAAGATGATCGTGAATGAAAAGAAGCTGTTAATTGTATAGAAAAGAAATAATGATAATTTTCGGATACTTTTCCACGTTAAAGAAAATATTTTACCTCTAAAATCAATTAATGATTATATATATATATATATATATATAAATATATATTATATAGCACATATTATATAATATATATTATTAATATAATATATATATAATATATATATATATATATATATAATATAATATATATATATATATATATATATTTATATAATATATAATATTATATATATATATATATATAAATATATATATATATACTAATTATATTCGCCATACCCGGTGGGTCCAATCGGTAGAGGCGGACTGGAAGTCACATCTGTGGAGTGGTCCCAAGGTTTCGAATCCCCTAATCCCCGAATCCTAGTTAGAAATTACCCTAGAGAATAGTTTCCCTTCCTAAGAATCAGGGGCTATGTCCGTGAGGTGGTAATAAAATTCTTTTAATATATATTATATTATATATATATTATATATATTATATATATTATATATATATATATATATATATATATAATAATACTATATATATATATATTATATTATTATATTATTAAATCCACCTCTATTCTCACAGGCACGAAGAAAAAAATTTTAAAATGGGAAGGGGGATAAAGAATTTTATTATGCCCCTCTTGGGGAATTCGAAACCCTAACCGCATGTTGCGCAAATGAGGAAAAATAATATCCGGTGGGCTTTACGACGGCCTTTTGAGCTTATCCCCCCAGAGCAAGGCCAGTAAATTCCCCTTTTACTTCCCATTAACTGTTCTTTCTTTATTTTAACATCTATATATATAAAACTTTGCGATTAATTAATGCCAATAATTTCAAACATCCTCAATATCACAGAAGAGAGGGATAGTGGAACAGTGCTGGACACCTTGGTGATCGTTCGCCTGCAACGGGGAGCTCGGTGTGACTTTAAAACTGGTTTCTTGAAGACACCAAACTTATTTTGGTGGGGGATAGCTCAGCGTCCGTAACCAAGCACGGGTCTTAATGAATATTTGATCCTCAAATTCAGCAAACAAACGGTTATGCCGCGTTGGATTT
>JABUQX010038259.1:0-10000 GCA_015478945.1 Trachelipus rathkii
TGTATATATATATATATATATACATATATATATATATATATATTATGTTGTTATTATTATTATTATTATATATATTATAATAATTAGTTATATTATTATTATATTATATTATTATTATTATTGGTTGCTATATATATTATATTATTACATACATAAGGTTATTGTTGTTGCTACATATTATTGGCTGGCTATTGGCTACACATTACAGCAGCGAGCAGCAAAGAAGCATAGCGAAGAAGCTGGCTATACATGTTATTATTGGTTGCTGCTACATATATTACATATACATATATTATATTTGTTTATATTATATTACTATATATATATACATACATATACATATATATATTATATATATACAGTGGATATATATTTATATATATATATATATATATATATATATATATATATATATATATATATATATATATATATATATATGGAATAAGGAGCATATATAAGTATGTATATATATATAAAAAAATATCTATATAAAATATATATATAGTTAAAGAAGAATAGATAGATATATTAAAGAGCGATATATATATATATATATATATATATATATATATATATATAGATAAATATATAATAAGTTATATCAGTGGCGTATCGGCATGCAAGTCATGCTGAGCATGACCAAAGAAATATAGAATTTTGCTAAATTCTTATTATATAAAAAAATGCTTACAAACTAATAATAAAGAACAGGGAAACAAAATTACGTCAAGTTATGGTGTTAAAATCTTAAATTCATTTTAAAATTCTTCAATATTCAACACTAATATTAAACTAATACTAGCATGACAGTTTCTCATTGAGTAGCATTTAAAAATATCGCCCGCAGCGACCGCCTTTACGGGTGAATTTCCTATTATTAAGACAAGGACGAATAAAAGCTGTTCTCCAATAGCATGACACCCAGATTTTCCACTCATATTCTGAACATGTTTCAGTTATCGTCTCCACTTATATATATATATATATATATATATATATATATATATATATATATATATATATATATATATATATATATATATATATATATATATATATATATATATATATATATTATTATTATTATTATTATTATTATTATTATTATTATTATTATTATTATTATTATTATTATTATTATTATTATTATTATTATTATTTTTTATTATTATTATTATTTTTATTATTATTATTATTATTATTTTTATTATATATATATATATATATATATATATATATATATGTTATATTTCATATATATATATATATATATATATATATATATATATATATATATATATATATATATATATATATATATATATATATATATAAAGGTTATTTATATATATATATATATATATTGTTGCATGACCGGCATAAAGGGTCACTGCACGCCACTGATATTTGTTAGTATTTATATTTTTGCAGAATTTTGCATAGTTGTTATATATATATATATATATATATATATATATATATATATATATATATATATATATATATATATATGTATACATATTACATATGTTAAGAGTAGTTATTATAGTTAGGTATTATTATGCTATTATGCTATTATTATTATTGCTATTATTACATATATTACATATTATTATCATATAAATAGTGCATATATATCTTACTATATCTTCTGGACATCAAATAATATTATATCATAAGTATTACATACAAATTTATATATATATTATTATTGAAGAGCAAATATATATATATATACATATATATTACTGTATTGTTGGCGCTATACATACATATTGTATTGGGTTATGTATTGTTGTTGTTGATAGCTATATATACATATACATATATATATATATATATATATACATAATATATATATATATATATATATATATATATATATATATATATATATATATATATATATATATATATATATATATATATATATATATTATATATATATATATATAATATATATATATATATATATATATATATAAGAAGACGCAGAATTCAATCTAGAGTGTCCCATTCAACCCATAAAAATTAAGAATTAAGAATAATTTTTAATAATAATTAATGTAATTAATGAATAGTAATTATAATTAAGAAACCACATGGGCCTACCTAGACTGTCCCAGTCAACCAACAATAATAATTAAGAATAATAATTAAAAAGCCGCATTGGCCCCTCCAGAATGTCCCAGTCAATCCATTATAATTAATAAATAAGAGTAATAATTCGGAAGCCGCATGGGCCTATCTAGACTGTCCCAGTTAACCCATAATAATTAATAATTAAGAATAATAATTAAGAAACTGCATTAACCCCTCTAGAATGTCCCAGTTAACCCATAATATATAAGAATAATACTTAAGAAGCCGCATGGTCCTATTTAGACTGTCCCAGTCAACCAATAAAAATTAATAATTAAGAAGCCGTATTGGCCACTCTAGAATGTCCCAGTCAACCCATAATAAAAAATAAATAAGAATAATACTTAAGAAGCAGCATGGGCCTATCTAGACTGTCCCAGTCAACCAATAATAATTAATAATTAAAAATAATAATTAAGAAGCCACATTGACCCCTCTAGAATGTCCCAGTCAACTCATAATAAATAAGAATAATACTTAAGAAGCCGCATGGTCCTTTTTAGACTGTCCCAGTCAACCAATAAAAATTAATAATTTAGAAGCCGCATTGGCCCCTCTAGAATTATGAAGTTTGTTTGAAACGCAAATAATATTTATTTTTCTTTGTCGATAAGGATTTAATTATTCGAACTTCATTGAATAACTTAGTTAAACTTTATATTATAAAAGCACGAATACTAAATTTGAATTGAACTGAATTGCTATAATGAAACTTTTGTTTGAAAATGCAAATAATATTCGTTATTTTTTTTATTTTTTTTTATTTTTTGAAAAATGGAAACTTCTTAAAGATTCAAATGTTTATTATTAAAAAAATTGCATAAAATATTTAAAAACCATTTGATGATTTCATAATGTTTCAAGTGTTTAATAACATTCAAAAGGTTTTTAAATTTAATTTTGGGTTTTGAATAAATTAGGTGTTTTAATAATGTTTCAATTGTATTATATACCATTGGAATACTTTTCATAATACGTGCCCTTTTGTATTCATTTGACATACGAAAAGATCATTTATAAAATTACCCCATCACTAAAATTATTTTAAAATAAAGCTTTTTCATATTCGAATTCTGCAATAAAAATTTTAAATCAAAATTACCAAAACACTTCATATATATATATATATATATATAGTTATCAGAATAATATATATATATATATATATATATATATATATATATATATATATATATATATATATATATATATATATATATATATATATATATATTGAAAAACACCCCTAAAGTATTTTCACCCTGCTGGGAATCGATCCTGGACCCTAACAGATATACGCGTATGTGTCTGATCACCAGGCCACGATGAGCTAAAAGAAGAACATGACAATACTACCTATGGTCCAAATAGGGCATGCCACGTTCTTCCTGCTCACACTCGTGGTGGAGCCAAAGAGGGTACCACACAGGGTGAATAATAATTCACTGGTCAACAGTGAAAAAATTTTCCGAATTCAAAATTGTTATTTCCTAATCATTTCAACATGGAGAAAACGAAAATGACCTTGAAAATTTCGAATTAGCTCGTCGTTTCCAGATATTGCCACTTATGAAACTTTATGAATTATTCTGAATAATAATTAAGAAGCTGCATTAACCTCTGGAGAATGTCCCAGTCAACCCATAATAAATAAGAATAATACTTAAGAAGCCGCATGGTCCTATTTAGACTGTCCCAGTCAACCAATAAAAATTAATAATTAAGAGGATAAGAATTCTAGAATGTCCCAGTCAACCCATAATAAATAATAAATAAGAATAATACTTAAGAAGCCGCATGGGCCTATCTAGACTGTCCCAGTCAACCAATAATAATTAATAATTAAAAATAATAATTAAGAAGCCACATTGACCCCTCTAGAATGTCCCAGTCAACTCATAATAAATAAGAATAATACTTAAGAAGCCGCATGGTCCTTTTTAGACTGTCCCAGTCAACCAATAAAAATTAATAATTTAAGAGCCGCATTGGCCCCTCTAGAATGTCCCAGTCAACCAATAATAAATAATAAATAAGAATAATACTTAAGAAGCCGCATGGGCCTATATAGACAACTTCACGCCTATTCTTATCCTCAAAGCCAAAAATCTACCTCCTCGTTGCTTTACGTTGCGCCCTCTCCAGCATATATATATATGTATATCTAATGCTGGTGCTAAAATTGTGGACAATATTCAAATACTGCCCTAACATAACTATTATACGACATTATACAAAAACAATATATATAATTAGTCTGCATCTGGCATTAATTTTCAATTTTTAACCCTAGGCCCTAGCTCTGGGTTCAAAATCTTACAATGGAAACAATGAAACAGCAACACTAAAGAATGTTACAAACTTACGGGTTACAATGTCAATAGTTGGTTGAAAATTGAAAAAATATATATTAAAAACTTCATAATATATATAGTTTTATTTTAATTTTTTATTTCTATTAAAGCTAAATCACTTAAATATAAAAAAAAAAATAAAAAATTTAAAAAAATAAAATAATAATAAAAAAAAAAAAAAAAATAAAAAAATTAAAAAAAATTTATAAAAAATTATGCCACTTTGGGCTCGGGTGTAGCCTAATTTTCCGCCACTCCGAAAAATGGGCATAAAATTCGGAATTTTCAGCCGATTTTGACTATATAAACACCAAAATGTAGCTTTCTTTGCACTCTAAAACGTTGATTTTCGGTGTTTTTCTGAGTCTGTAGTCATTCTTTCAGAATTTTCAATTTTCAATTTTCATGTTTTTGACATTCTTCGTATCAACTTCCAGAATTTTTTCCTAAATGACTTCAAACTTGAAATATGCATAGATAGGTCCTTTATCTAAAAAATTAGAGAAGTATTTTTTCGATTTTTTGAGTTTTGTGCTCAGCGTTGTCCAATTTCCAAACCCACTTTTTTTTTATTTTGAAATGAAAAATTGCGATAATTTTTATTCTGTTCGGGCGAAGTGGATGACATTTTCAGGGCTTATGTAGTCAGGAGAGATGCACATTTTTTACTTAATTCATTTCTTTGTATATGTGCTAGTTTTTGATCTGTTTTTTGGAACAAATTTAAAAAAAAAAAAATTTCGAAAATTTTTAAAAAAATTTCTTTTGAGTATACACAAAAATTATCTAAGTAAAAAAGATGCATCCTGCCCGATTACATATGCCCTGAAAATTTCATCTACTTCGCCGAAACAAAAAAAATTGTAGCAATTTTTCATTTCAAAATCAAAAAAAAAATGGGTTTGGAAATTGGACAACGCTGAGCACAAAACTCAAAAAATCGAAAAAGTACTTCTGTACTATTTTAGATAATGGACCTATCTATGCATATTTCAAGTTTGAAGTTATTTCGGAAAAAAATTCTGGAAGTTGATACGAAGAATGTCAAAAACATGAAAATTGAAAATTGAAAATTCTAAAAGAATGACTACAGACACAGAAAAAAACACAATCAGGAAATTCAACACGTTTTAAAGGGCAAAAAAGCTACATTTTGGTGTACATATAGTCAAAATCGACTGAAAATTCCGAGTTTTATGTCCATTTTTAGGTGGGGCTGAAAATGGGGATCAGCCCCAGCCCCAAATTGGTTCTTGCCCTAAAAAAAGCAAAAGCAAGGAAAAAAATTGTTGATATTTATTTGATTTTTTCGTGCCATCCCTTGACATTAATTATAAAATTAGAAAGTTACTCCAACAAACTGCTTCCACCTCTACTAAAATCAGCTGAGATTTTGCATAATTTGTTTTACCCTAGACGTGAAAATATAAACAAGATTGGTAAATACTTAACCTTAAAAATTTTCTGAGTCGAGAAACGCGAGCCAAAAAATTACATAAATGAGATATATATATATATTATATATATATATATATATATATATATATATATATATATATATATATATATATATATATATATATATATATTTTTTTTTATTTTATATATATAGATATATATATATATATATATATATATATTACATATAATTTTTTTATTTATACCGTATATACATATATATGGTTATTATATTATTATTATTGGTTATTGGCTATTATTGGCATATTACTATATATTATTAAGCATACATAGCTGGCTGGTTGTTATATGTTGTTATTACATGCATATTACTACATATTACTACATACATACAGCTATACATAGTATATAGCATATATATATATATATATATATATATATTATATATATATATATATATATATATATATATATATATAAACATTTTGGCTTAATTTACGCTAAGATGGATGTATAAATGGATGGATAAATTTCCCTGTTTTAATTTGTTGAAAATTTTCTCTAATAAAAGCACATTTTAAGAATAAGTATTATATTATTATTTATTATTCATAATTATTTACGTTCAATTTATTTTGCCTTCAGTTAATAATCATTGAAATCTTGTATGTACAAATTTAGTATTTTAAAAAGGATACTTTTTAAGACCTTTTGATCTCCACAGAATTACGATCATAAAAGGACGCTTTTCTCTCTAAAAATATCACGTAATTTTTTTTTAACTTCTTAAATCTTAGAAAATTGATAATAAAGCTATTATAATTATTTAGTACATAAATTATATTAATTGGTGTCAATATGCTCATATTTATAAATTTAGATTTTCGTATAGAGGCAAACATTCTTAGTTTAGAAATTAAGGTATTATTTTTCGCATCGTATTGACTCAAACACATGCCGTTGAACCAATTTACTTTTTATTTTTATTTATTTCTTAATATTCGGAAAGATTTAGAGCCATTATTTTTTCATTTATTTATTTTTGAGTTTATTAAATTATTTATTTATTTATCTATTTTCTTTATTAAGTAGATATTAATTTATATAAGTCATTCGATTATAATTTATTTTATACTTTGCAAAAATATTTTTCTTTATCGATAAAAATTTAATTTTTCAAACTTCATCATAGCATAACTTAAAATAAAATAATTTAGTTACCATTTATATTATGAAAATATGAATAATTTGTAATTGCTATTAGGAAATTTATGTTGTTTGAATTTGCAAATAAAATTTAAGTTATTTTGTTTATCAATAAGGATATAATTATTCTAATTATTCTTTAAATAAATTGATATAAAATAGTTAAAAATCTTTAATATGAAAGTACGAGTAACGTGTAATTACTATGAAGTTTGTTTGAATACGCAAATAATATTTATTTTCTTTGTCGATAAGGATTTAATTATTCGAACTTCATCGAATAACTTAATTAAACTTTATATTATAAAAGCACGAATACTAAATTTGAATTGAATTGAATTGCTATAATGAAACTTTTGTTTGAAAATGCAAATAATATTCGTTATTCGTTATTTTTTTTTTTTTGAAAAATGGAAACTTCTTAAAGATTCAAATGTTTATTATTAAAAAAATTGCATAAAATATTTAAAAACCATTTGATGATTTCATAATGTTTCAAGTGTTTAATAACATTCAAAAGGTTTTTTAAATTTAATTTTGGGTTTTGAATAAATTAGGTGTTTTAATAATGTTTCAATTGTATTATATACCATTGGAATACTTTTCATAATACGTGCCCTTTTGTATTCATTTGACATACGAAAAGATCATTTATAAAATGTTTAAAATAAAGCTTTTTCATATTCGAATACTGGAATAGAAATTTTAAATCAAAATTACCAAAACACTTCATATATATATATATATATATATATATATATATATATATATATATATATATAACGTCGAGATATTATATTATTTATAAGAAATTAGCTTCGACAATTATTTTGACTTGATATAATGCAAATAATAATCGAGTACATTGTCACTTCTGTTGCTGGCCTTACTTTTTTTTTTCTTTTTTTTTTCTCTATAATTTTTTTAGAAGGAAAATATAAGAATTAAACGATTTTGTGTTATATTGCATTGGCTGCTTTTCTTATATATTTTATTTTTTTTTTTTTTTTGATTCTTGAAAAAGTCACAATGTTCTCAAATGATCACCGTCAGTTTTGGTGTTCAGTAGTTGATTGGGCTATTATCAACTGTTCAACAGTGATAAATTTTTCTGAAATCAAAATTGTTTATTTTCTAATTTCATTTCAAAATGGAACTTTTCCCCCTAAACCTTCGTTATTAGCTCGTCGTTTTCCAGACAGATATTGCCACTTATGAATTGGGCTGTTGGTTTGAATATTTTGTTGAGAAATCAATTAATTTGTAACTTTATTATAGGAATGAGAAGCAATAATAGTTAGTATTAATGTAATATATTAAAAGAATTTATGTAAAGTAATGAAATACATATATAAACATATATTACAATGTAAATATATAACCCTTCGGTATATGGTGAGGCATGGCAACGTTACAAATGTACAGACAGCAATTGGGAACCTACAGTAGCTTTTCATACAAAAGCTTCAATAAGTTATTTGTATTTTTTTGTATAATATATATATATATATATATATATATATATATATATTATATTTATAGTATATATTTAATATTATATTATATATATATATATATAATATAGTATTATATTTATAATATATATAAATATATATATCTATATATTATATATACTATTATATATATATATATATATATATTATAATATATTATAATTTATATATATATATTATACATATATTTATATATTATTATATATAAATATATATATATTATATATATATATATATATATATATATATATATTTATATAATATAATATTATTATATATTACACTAAATTGTTCAAATATATATATATATTTATATATATAATATATTAATATATATTATATATATATGTATCTATTATATTAATATGGTGTGGTGTGTATATTATATTATTATAATATATAATAAATATATATATTATATATATAATATATAGTATATATATATATATATTATTATAATATATATATATACTTATAATTATATATATTTTATATATATTTATATATAATAATATATATATATAATAATAATATATTATAATATATATATATATAATATATATATATATAATATATATGATAATATACATTTATTTTAGAAATAACATTAAGTTAGTGATATCATATTAAGATTTAAAATAAGAGAAATCCGTGCTATGGTAAAAATTCGGCGGAAGTTCTGTATCGTGTGTGTTGGTCTGGTTACTTTTCCTGACCAAAAAGTCGGATTTACTCATCATAAAGGCTGTCTATCGCGCTATTTCGGTACCAGTTAGGTAGACCAGGAATAGCACTTGGCTCCGCACATTGTCTGCAATACATGTGCTGTGCGCCTACGCAGATGGATGAACAAAACAATACATTCTATGCCTTTTGCCATTCCAATGATTTGGAGGGAGCCCTTAAATCATGTAAACGATTGCTCTTTCTGCATGATACCTCCGTCAGTCATGGGATGTCAAGAAAAAAAAGGCGACTGTAAAGTACCATAAAATCCCGTCAGCCATCCTACCAGTACCCCATGCAGACGGTTTGCCCATACCAATTTCTCCAGTACACTACATTATTTAGTCAGACGTAATGATCCGGATTTTGTGATTGACACTCAAGAATCTTGTCAGCCAAAATTGTTTTGTCATGCTGGATTAAATGATTTAATTCGAGACCTAGACCTACATAAAGTCAAATCAGAGCTTTTGAAATCAGAGCTTTTGGCATCTCCTACTACCTAATGTTAATGTATCCACATACAGGAATCGCCAACAAGATCTGAATCAATACTTTCGAAATGAAAATTCTCTTGTTGCCTGTTGTTGATTGCCTGGTTTGATGATGCTTGCTATTAGAACAGAGCCAGAAGAC
>JABUQX010038259.1:15000-18015 GCA_015478945.1 Trachelipus rathkii
GGGGCGGTAAGGCTGGGCTTTCTTTTCGACTTGCATATTCCTCCTACTTAGATAGAATACAAGTAAGAGCTTAATAGGGCGATAGTTAGAAGGATCAGAACGGCTTCCTTTTTTCGGAATAGGTTGGACATGTGCGTGCTTCAACACTGAGGGAAAGTGTTAGTATTGAGACATAGAGAATATAGTTGAAGAGGGCGGGGATTGCACGGAAGCACACTCCCTCAAAATCGGGAGGAATGCCATCGGGCCACCGGCTTCCTGACTTCTGAGATTTCGGACCCATGCACTGATCTGAATGTAATCAAAGGCAAGGCATAGGACACCTGATGAGGAGAAGGAGGAGTGAGGAATGCAGAATCGTCCAGGGTTGTTAGAGAAATAGGAGGCCGAAGAGATTGGCCCTTTTCAGTTGGAGAATTAGCAACAGAACCATCAGAGCGAATAAGAGGAGAAAAAGATGATTTAATCAGAAGTTGTTAGAGATGTTTTTGGCAAGAGGCCGAAAGATTTGTCAGTAGGAGAACAAGGAGGTTAGCGCACTTTCGTTTGATTGAAACTCCGCTTTGCTCGTCGAGAAGTACCTTCAACGCTAGCTGAATGAAAATTTACAAGAGTGATAGGAGAACGAGAATTTTTCACTCCCGATACGCACTGTCTCTAGCTGAATGGCCAGAGGAGAATCAGCACGATCGAACCATGGATAATGAGGAGAAAGATTTAGTTGAAGAAGGATTGAACCTGCTCATTCCACAGACGATTACGCTCCCACTTATCGCAAAGTCTGAGCGTACCAGAGACAAAGCGCATTCGCTATTATAGTTAGCGAAGCAAGCAGGGCTCCCAACTGCCCGATCAAGTGCTAAAAAAGACGCGTGGGGCAGGATGGCGCTGTTGGAGAGAAAGTATAGGAAATTAGAATTAAGGTTGTGAATAAGATTTTCCGATAGGAGCGAAAGTGGTGTATTTAAAGAGTGAAGGACAGTGGTGAAACAAGGTCAAGTGTGTTCAAGAATTGTTGGGACGATCCGGAATGTGTGTGTGTTCTTTAATTAGTTGCTCCAGATTCGTTGAGAATGCTGAATGATTCGGCCTCCTCCCCACCAAATCAGTATGAGAGGACCCAACCATTAAGTGTTGTGTGTAATTGAAATTCCCTCTAAATAAGGACCTCAGTATTTGGAATGGAAGCTATAACAGTCTCGGTGAGAAGTATAAGAATATTATCAAAAAGGCGTGAAAATCTGTTCTGTTAGGAGAACAGTAGGCAGAAGCACAAGATTATTGTAGTAGATGGAAGAAAGATTTAAGCACAGAACATCGAAGTTAGGATTCGAGATTCTCGAGACGTGTTATAGAGTGGTTTTATGTTGTAGATAGGCACATAACTTCACCTTCAGACGGAATATTATTAATATAAGTTGTAGTTTGGAATTACGTTAAATTGAGTTGAGGATGAATTCTTAGCATCTGAGTCTCAGACAAGAGCAAAAGGTTAGGGCTAGAGTTAGAGAGGTGAATATTCCTACAGAGGCATAAAGTTTGAGTTTAAGCGGATGTTGATATAAGTCGATAGAAAGTCGAACGCCGTGCAAATTGCCACCTACACGTCACACACAGCCACAGCAAAACAAAAATAAAAATAACAGAACAAAAAAACAGGTCAAAAAAAAAAAAAAAAAAGTGAAATTCAGATAAAATTGTTTGTATGCTTAAACCTAAATTTAAAATAGGAAATTATAAAACACTAAAACCCGTATTTACAGAAAATTTTTAAAGATCTAGAAAGTTAAGGCACAACAAAATCTACAACTAACTAAACACATTAAATCGACACAATACACACACTACACACCGCAGACAACAAAATACTTAAAAACAAAATGACTAAAACAAAAGCTAAATTTAAAAGTACCCCAACGTAATGAAAACCTGCATTAAAACCGTAAAATTTAAATTTAAAACCTTATATTAATAAAAGGGTAAATAAACCAAAAATCTAAAATTCCTATTCTTATAGCTATTATCGTATAAAAAGAGAAAGTAAAAAAAAAATAAAACCAAACTTAGCTTAAAGTTCCAATATGGCAAAATTTTCCGAGTAAACTCTCATTTAATTAATTACATAAAGGCGGCAAATACGTAAAAATATAGGTAAAGCATGAACCTAAACACAACTAGGAATAATAAGTTAATAAATAGGTGGAAACTAAAATAAAAATTAAAACCACGATGTAAATAACAACAGGGCAGCACCAAACACCGAAACACTTACAGCTACGAGTTTCAACGATAACTCATATATATATATATATTATATATATATATATTTATATATATAATATATATATATTATATATATATTCTATATAAATATAAAAATACAATAATTATATATATATATATATATTAATATATTAATATTATATATATATATATATATATAATATAATATATATTATAATATATAATATATATACGGTATATATTATATATATATATATATATATATTATGTAATATATATATATAATATATATATATATATATATTATTATATATATATTATTATATTCTAGTATTATTAATATACAGATATATAATATATAACTTATATATAGTATATTTATATATATATATTATTATATATCATTTTGGTTTAAAATTTTGGAAATTTTATTTAGTGAGGAACGCGCAAGGCGCTGAACAACATTTCTTTATAATAGCGCATTTTGAGAAACAGTTCCCATATCAGATAAAACTATATAAGAAAATAAAACTGTATAAGATTATATTTGTTAGCGTTTTTAATTATGAAATCATTTTTAACAAGAAATAAATAAACTGAATTAGCAAAATAAAACTAGTTATTGCAAGGTAATATTTAAGATATATATATTATAAGTATAGTATTTATATATTATATATATAATATAGATATATAATATATATATATATTAGTATATTCTATATATATATATATAATATATATATTATATTATATAAATATATATATATA
>JABUQX010038260.1:5000-15000 GCA_015478945.1 Trachelipus rathkii
TTATTTATTTTTTTTTTTTTATTTAACTTCATTTCTTTAAAACTTTTTTGTTTTTAAAAAACTTTTATTTATTTTTAATTTTATTTCTTTAAAACCTTTTGTTTTTACTAAAAATTTTATTCTTTTTATGTTTATAACGTAAAAAATTTACATTTTTACATACATTAAACAGTAAATCAGTGAATCAATAAATCAAGCCACCCATCCCTCCCCCTCCCCTCGTACCAACACTGATCTTTTGAGGTATTGATCTATTGATCTACTGATCTATTGATTCAAGTCATATTTCGAGTATCATTTGGGTAAACATAGCATAAAAATATGTTCTTTTTATACTAACCCTCGAATATATGTTGACATAACAAAGTTTTCACATCAATATAGCTAACATAACTTAACCTGATGTAAGAATATAATGTATAACATCAAATCTAACATACCATAAACACGAATAAGCAGTCAACATTAACAAAGTACCATACTTAACAACAGGAAAGTAACCGACGTTGCATACAGATCGTACCATATTCACACTTTTTTTCAAACATATCTCTAACATATCACTGTTATTTTACATTAACATAGTAACATTTAACAAAAATTTATCATAACCTAACCTAATTATCATACTAACCAACGAATATATACTAACATAACAAAGTTTTCACACAAGTAAAGCTAACATATAACCTGAACTAAGAATATAATGTACACACACAAACCTAGCACATCTTAAACACGAATAAACAGTTATCATTAACAAAGTTTCATACTTAATAACAGTAAAGTAACTAACATTGTACACAGAACGTATTCTATTCACACTTTTTTTCAAACATATCTCTAACATATCAGTTATTTTTACATTAGCATAGTAACATTTAACAATAAGTTACCATAACTTATCCTAATTATCATATTGGCCAACGAATGTATGCTGAGTTAACAAAGTTTTCACATCAATAAAGCTAACATATCATATCCTGAACTAAGAATATAACGCACAATGACAAAACCTAACATACCTTACGCTCGAATAAACTGTAAACAATAACAAAGTTCCATACATAACAACAGTAAAGTAACTAACAAAGCATACAGAACGAATAGGTACGAAGCTGATGTGGTTCCTGTTTCACTAGAGTTATCAGATACAAGTCGAGAAATTGTTCAAACTCCTCCCACTTTTCGAAACATTACGCATTACCTATGATTCTTGTATGGTTCGTTTTCGAAACATTAAGCTATACATTTGATTCTTGTTTGTCACAAGGTCAACATAGCAAATTTATTAAAAACATTTTATATTTTTGCTAAGGGCTTTATGTTTTATAATATTAGCATAGTAAGTTTTTAAGAAACCCTAACAAAAATTTATCATGAAATAATCTATCTATCATACTAATCAATGAATAAATACTAATCTATACAGGGTTGTCAAATTATCTCAGTCAGATACGCAGTTGCCAAACTTACCAATCTCACAAGTTCTATCACAACTACGACATACCCCTGTTAATTTAATATTAACATTGTGATATTTATTATATCATACCCTAATTAACAAATTGAATTACGAATAAATACAACGAATATAACGCTAACGTAACAGTTTTTTTTACATTAAACATAGTAAAATTTAACCAAAATTCATCATAACCATACCTAAATATCATAATCCCAACGAATAATTGCAAACATAACAAAGTTTTATCCAAACATAACATAAAAAATAACAAAGTTTTACCCAAACCCAACATAAAAACCAGTTCTTTGAATAAAATATCATTGTAAAGTGTATTAGTTTACTGTTTTTAAAGCTGTAATTCGATAAATCAGTAAATCAAACCATCCGTCCTTCTACTCTCCTCCCCATTTCCCCTTCCATGATCTATTGTTCCATCGATTCAAGTCATATTTCGAATATCATTTTGGATAAACATAACAAATAATAAATTCTTTACACCAGGGTTGTGGAGCCGGTCCAAAAATTTTCTGACTCCGACTCCGACTCCGACTCTACCCTCTTCAAAATTACCGACACCGACACCGACACCGACACCGACACCGACACGACACCGACACCGACACCGACACCGACACCGACACCGACACCGACACCGACACCGACACCGACACCGGACACGGACACCGACACCGACTCTGACTCGGATCCGACCTCTTCAAATTTACCCGCCTCGACTCCGAGCCCGACTCCGGGTCCGACTCGACTCTGCGACTCCAACTCCACTCCGACTCCGACTCCGACTCCACCCTATTCAAAATTACCGAATCCGACTCCGACTCCGACTCCACCCTTTTCAAAATTGCCGACTCCGACTCCGACTCCGACTCCAATCTCTTCAAAACTACCAACTCCGCGACTCCTCGACTCCGCGACTCCGACTCCGACTTCGACTCCACAACCCTGCTTTACACACTGACCAACGAATATACGCTAACGTAACAAAGGTTTTAACATCAATAAAGCTAACGTATCATAACCTGAACAAGAAGTATTTAACCCCAAACGACAAACCTAACTCAGCTTACGCTCGAATAAACAGTCAACATTAACAAAGTTCCAAACTTAACAGCAGTAAAGTAACTAACATTGCACACAGAACATAGCCTGTTCACATTTTTTCAAACGTATATGTAACATATCATTGGTATTTTTACCTTAACATAGTAATATTTAACAAAACGTTTATCATAACCTTACCTATTATCATGACATACTACGCAATATATGTTAAGGTACAAAAGTTTTGCACATCAATAAAGTAACCCATATCAGTAACCTGAACAGGAATATAATGACAACGACAAACTAACATACCTCACGTCTGAATAATCTGCTAACATTCACAAAATTTCCCACTTATCAAAGGTAAGTAGCTAACAGGACATACAAACTCAATGTATCTCCACTTTTCCAACATATCAGCAACAGGTAAAGGTGTATTATCTAACAAAATCCTTAACAAAGTGAACTAATCTATCAAAGATACCAGTATCATGAAACCTAGAACTGACACTTTATCATCAAAGAGTCCGCTCAGTACGAATATAACATCATTTGAAAACTTGAATAAACGTAGACATTAGCAAAATTTCTCGAAAAAGCCTAACATACACAGCAAAAAAACTAACCTTAATGCTCACATAACATTGTCTAATCATCATACTGATCACATGAAATATACGCTAACATAATTAAAGTTTTTCACAACGAAAAAGCTAACATAGCATAACCGAACTAAGAAAATAAAAAACAGCGACAAACCTAATACAACTTACGCATGAATAAAACTGTTAACATTAACAAAGTTCCAGCACTTAACACCAGTAAAAGTTACTAACATTGTCATGCAAAACGTAACCTTATTTCATACTTTTTCATTGCATATCTCTAACATATAACGTTAATTTTACATTGACACAAAACATTTAACAAAAAATTTATTCAGCATGCTTGTTAATTATCATACAGGACCAACGAATATATGGGTTAACGTAACAATTTTTTTTACATTAACATAGTAATATTTAAAAAAAAATTATTCATAACCTTACCTTAACTATCATAATCCCCAACAAAATAAATGCCCAAACATAAACAAAGTTTTATCCAAACAAAACATAAAAAATAACAAAGTTTTATCCAAACATAACATAAAAAAATAAGTTCTTTGAATTAAATATTATAGTAAAGTGTAATAGTTACAGAATTTAAAAGCCAGTAAATCAGTGAAATTCAGTATTCAAACTTACCCGTCCCCTTCCCCACCCTTCCCTACCCCACCCGTTCATGACCT
The DNA here is from genome assembly GCA_015478945.1 of Trachelipus rathkii. Classification (NCBI taxonomy): domain Eukaryota; kingdom Metazoa; phylum Arthropoda; class Malacostraca; order Isopoda; family Trachelipodidae; genus Trachelipus; species Trachelipus rathkii. Next base: position 8,822 of record JABUQX010038260.1, read on the forward strand.
TTTGATATATTGATCTATTTTGATTCAGGTCACATATCGGGTATCATTTCGGATAAAACATAGTACAAAAATAATTTCTTTATATACTAACCAAGAATATATGCTAACGAAACATTGTTTTCACATTAATTAAAGCTAACATAGCATACCAGAACTACCGAATATAACGTAGCAATGACAAAACCTAAACACACCTCAAGCACGGAATTAAAACTACTAATATTACAAAGTCTCCATACTTAACAACAGTAAAGTACCTAGCACAGCATACAAAACGTACAAAACATATTCACACTTTTTCATGCATATCTATAACATAATGTTAATTTTACATAAACATAGTAATTTACGTCGCATTCGAGTATCATTTCGGAAAACATAGCACAAAAATGAGATCTTTATATACTAACCAGCCAATATATGCTAACATAACAAGTTTTTCACATTTAATAAAAGCAACATAGCATCATATGAACTTGGAAAATATAATGTACAACGGCAAACCTAAAATACCTTACGCTCGAATGTAAACTGTTAACATTACAAAGTTCCACACTTAAACCAGTAAAGTAGCTAACAATGCATACAAAACGTAAACCTATTCATACTTTTTCAAGATATCTCTGAAACATATTAACGTTAATTTGCATTGACACAGTTAACTATTTTTTAACAAAAATTTATCATAACCCTTTCTAATTATCATACAGACCAACGAATAACTGTAAAATAACAAAGTTTTACCAAACATAAAAAAAATAAGTTCTTTTGAATAAAATATCATAGTAAATTGTAAATAGTTTACTGATTTTAAAACAATACTAAAGCAGTAAAATCAGTAAATCGAACCATCAACCCCCTCCTCCCCGCCCTCCATGACCTTTTGATCGATTAATCTATTGATTCATGTCACATTTCGAGGATCATTTCGGATAAAACATAACACAAAAATAAGTTCTTTATATACAACCATCGAATATGTGCTAACGTAACAACGTTTTTACATTAATAAAACTAACATAACATAACCTGAACTAAGAATATAATGTACAACGACAAACCTAACACACCATATGTACGAATAAATTACTAACATTAACAAACTTCCGCACTTAACAACAGTAAAGTCCCTAACACTTCGCTACAAAAACGTAACCTATCACACTTTTCAAGCATATCTCTAACATATCAAAGTTAATTTTACACTAACATCGTAATATTTAACAAAAATTTATCATAACCCTGTCTAATCATCATACTGACAACGAATAAAATGCTAACGTAACAAATTTTTTACATCAACGTCGTAATATTTAACAAAATTTCATCATAACATCGTCTAAATATCATTAATCCCAAGGAATAATTGCAAACATAACAATAGTTTAACCAAACATAACATAAAAAATAACAAAATTTTATCCTGACATAACATTAAAAATAAGTTCTTTGAATAAAATATCACAGTACAGGGTAATAGTTTACTGATTTTAAAGCGGTAAATCAGTAAATCAAACTACATATCCCTGCAGTCCCCTATCCACCCACCCGCCTATGATCTATTGAACTATTGATTCAAGTCATATTTCAAGTATCATTTTGGATTAACATAATGTAAAAAAAGTATTTTATATAACTTTCAACATAATATCATGCTAACGTAACAAAGTTTAGCATCAATAAAGCTAAACATTTCATAACCTGACAAAGAATATAATGTACGAATGAAAACCTAACATACCTTGCGTATGAATAATCCACTAACATCCTGAAAATTCCCTACTTGTCAAAGGTAAGTAGCTAACAGGTCATACAATATTCGATATGTTCCCACTTTTTCCTCATATCAGCAACAGGTAAAGCCGTATTATCTAACAAAATCTCTTAACGAAGTGACCAATCTTTCAAAGATACCAGCATCTTGAACTATGAATTGACACTAGCTTCAACAAAGTGTCACGCGTTTCGATTATAACATCATTTGATCTATGAATAAACGTAGACATTAGCAAAAGTTTTTTGGGCAAACCTTACATTACTCAACAAAAACTTATCCTAGGCTCACGTTTTTAACACATCATCGTCAGTTAACACAGTAATATCTTACAAAACTCATCATTTCTCTAACAAATCAGTGTTAATTTCACATTGTCATAGTAATATTTAACATAACGTACCTAACTTACGAATAAACAGTTTTCATTATCCAAGAGTATCTAAAGCAACACATCATCTCCCGAGAGAAAACCAAAGGGGTTGCGCCCTATGAAAGGGTGCGAATCCTGAGAGGGGGGATCACCCCGAAGGGGTGTAAGCGGGCTTTACCCCTCCGAAGGAGGGGTAAGGCCTCAGCCCTTCGGGCTGAGGCTCAAAACCCGCTGATATGTTGGAAAAGTGGAGATACATTGAGTTTTGTATGTCCTGTTAGCTACTTTACCTTTGATAAGTAGGTAATTTATTGAATGTTAGCAGATTATTCAGACGTGAGGTATGTTAGTTTTGTCGTTGTACATTATATTCTTAGTTCAGGTTATGATATGTCAGCTTTATTGATGGGAAAACCTTTGTTACCTTAACATATATTCGTAGGTATGTATGATAAATAGGTAAGGTTATGATAAATGTTTGTTAAATATTACTATGTTAAGGTAAAAATACCAATGATATGTTACATATACGTTTGAAAAAGTGTGAACAGGCTACGTTATATGTGCAATGTTAGTTACTTTAATGCTGTTAAGTACTTAACTTTGTTAATGTTGACTGTTTATTCGAGCGTAAGGTGTGTTAGGTTTGTCGTTGTACGTTATATTCTTAGTTCAGGTTATGATATGATAGCTTTATTGATGTTAAAACTTTGTTACGTTAGCGTATATTCGTTGGTCAGTGTGTAAAGATCTTATTTTTTGTAATGTTTATCCAAAATGATATTCGAAAATGACTTGAATCAATGGATCAATAGATCATGGAAGGGGAGAATAGAGGAGGAGAGATAGGATGGACGGATGGTTTATTTACTCGATTTATCGGAATACAGCTTTTAAAAATCAGTAAACTAATACACTTTACTTTTATATTTGTATTCAAAGAACTTGTTTTTGTTATGTTTGCGATAAAAACTTTGTATTTTTATGTTATGTTTGGATAATAAACTTTGTTATGTTTGCAATATTCGTTGGGATTATATATTTAGGTTATGTTAGATGAATTTTGGTTTAAATTTTACTATGTTAAGTAAAAAAGACAACTGTTTGCGTTTAGCTTGTATTCGTTTATTTATTCGTAATCAATTTGTTAATTCAGGGTATGAAATAATTAAAATATCACTATAGTTAATATTAAATTAATAACATTGGTATATCGTAGTTTCGATAGAAGATGAGCGCGTGAAAAAAGCAAGTGCGGGTGTCTGAATGTAATATTGGACAACCCTTGTAGAGAATTAGCACTTATTCATGATTAGTATGATAGATAATTATGTCATGATAAATTTTTGTTAGTTTTTCTAAAAACTACTATGCTAATGTTATAAAACATTAAACCCTTGTAGCAAAATATAAAATGTTTGAATAAATTTTGCTATGTTGGCTTTGTGACAAACAAGAATCAATGGTATTGCTTAAGTTAGAGGTACGAAACCATACAAGAATCATAGGTATTGCGTATGTTTCGAAAAGTTGGAGGAGTTTGAACAATTTCTCGACTTGTATCTGATAGCTCTAGTTGAAACAGCAACCACATCAGCTTCGTACCTGTTCGTTCTGTATGTGTTGTTAGTTACTTTACTCTTGTTAAGTATGGAACTTAAGGTATGTTAGGTTTTGTCATTGCGTGTTATATTCTTATTCAGGAATATATGTTAGCCTTTATTGATGTGAAGGTTTGTCATGTCAGCATATATTCGTTGGCCAATATGATAATTAGGATAAGTTATGGTAACTTATTGTTAAATGTTACTATGTTAATGTAAAAATAACAGTGATAGTTAGAGATAGTTTGAAAAAAAGTCCTGTGATAGAATACGGTTCTGTGTAACAAGTTAGTTACTTTACTGTTGTTAAGTATGAAACTTTGTTAAGGTTACGGGTTATTCGTGTTTAAGATGTGCTAGTTGTGTGTGTACATTTATTCTTAGTTTCAGCGTTATATGTTAGTTTACTGTGTGAAAACTTGTTATGTTAGTATATATTTGTTGGGTTAGTATGATAATTAGGTTAGGTTATGATAAATTTTGTTAAATGATTACTATGTTAATGTAAAATAACAGTGATATGTTTTGAGGAATATGTTTTGAAAAAAAAGTGTGAATAGGGTACGTTCTGTATGCAACGTTAGTTACTTTCCTGTTGTTAAGTATGGTACTTTGTTAATGTTGACTGTTTATTCGTGTTTAAGGTATGTTAGATTTGATGTTATACATTATTTTACCTCAGTTATGCTATGTTAGCTTAATTGATGTGAAAACTTTGTTATGTCAAACATATATTCGAGGTTAGTATTAAAAAGAACATATTTTTATGCTATGTTTACCCAAAATGAATACTCGGAAATAGACTTGAATCAATAGCATCAGTTGAATCAATAGATCAATACCTCAAAAGATCAGTGTTGGGACGGGGAGGGGGAGGGGGAGGGATGGGTGGCTTGATTTACTGATTCACTGATTTACTGTTTTAGTGTATGTAAAAATGAAAATTTTTTACGTTATAAACATAAAAAAGAAAAAAGTTTTAAAGAAATAAAATTAAAAATAAATAAAAGTTTTTTAAAAACAAAAAGTTTTAAAGAAATGAAATTAAAAATAAATAAAAGTTTTTTAAATAAAATAAACAACACACAGCGTTGCTACTGATTGTTAAAAATGAATGTTTCCGCCTCAGCGTTCGTATCAATGCTCTTCTGTATGCCATTGTTAGTTACTTTACGGCTTGTAGAATATTGATAACTTTGTTATTGTTAGGCGCGTTATTTCGAGCGTAAGGTATGTTAGGTTTGTCATTGTACATAATATTCTTAGTTCAGGTTGATGGCTATGTTGCCTTATTGATGTGAAACTTTGTTACGTTAGCATATATTCATTGAATCAGTATGACAATTAGACAAGGTATGATAAAGTTTGTCAAAATTATAAGTTAATGCTAAAATACCCATGAGATGTTAGAAAAAGTCGTGAGAAGTTTACGTTCTGCGCTCAATGGTAGTTACTTACTGTTGTTAAGTGAGAAACTTTGTTAACGTTAACCAGTTTATTCATGTTTTAAGATGTGTTAGGTTTGTCGTTGTGGATTATATTCTTAGTTCAGAGATGCTATGTAGCTTTATTAATGTGAAAACTTTGTTTGTTAGCCTATATTCAGTGATCAGTATGATAATTAGACAAGTTATGATAAATTTTTTAAATTTTACCATGTTAATCTAAAATTAATATTGTTGATCGTTAGAGCTATGATGACGACGTTGCATAGGTTTACGTGTTATTGCATGCTATGTTAGTTTACTTTACTGTTGTTAAGTATGGAAGCTTGTTAATGTTAAGTTTATTCGTACTTAAAGCGTGTTAGGTTTGCCGTTGTACATTATATTCTTTAGTTCAGATTATGGAATATGTTAGATTTATTGATGTGAAAAACTTTGTTGCGTTAGCATACATTCGTTGGTCTGTATTATAGTTAGGTTAGGTTAAGATAAATTTTTGTTAAATGTACGATGTAAAGTAATATACAACGAGTATGTTAGGCGAGAGGTGTTTGAGACGTGGTGAATAGGTTACGGTTTTTTTATGCTATGTTTGTACTTTCTGTTGTTATGTGTGGAAACTTTTTAATGTTATCAGTTTATTCATTACATACTGCATGTTAGGTTTTGTGTTGAACATTATATTCGTTGTTCAGATGATATATATTTTTGCTTTATTGATGTGAAACTTGTTTACGTTAGCATATATTCATTGATCAGTATGATAATTAGACTTTTTTAACTTATAAATATGAAAATGATAAAATTTTAGTAAGAACAAGAACTGTTTAAAGCATATAAAATAAAAATAAATAAAAGTTTTGTGTTATGTTATACAGATACGACCTGAATCAGTAGCTCGGTAGATCATTGGATCAATAGATCATAGGTGGGGAGGGTTGTGAGGCTAGGGAGGTTGAGGAGGGTGGGAGGCTGGGAAGGCT
>JABUQX010038260.1:20000-81416 GCA_015478945.1 Trachelipus rathkii
CTGTAATAAATAGCTTGATGTTCACCGCATGGAACATCTTTTACAAATAACTGTAATGAATAACTGTAGTAAGTGGCTTTGATGTTACCGATCGAACATATCTGTCTCCTAAGACGGGATCTAATCGATTACGCTGAATGGCTGAAGTTGATGGCTTTGATGTTTTCCTCATAGAACATATCTGTTATAAGACGGTGATCTAATCGATCACGCAGATTAGGAAAAATAATCCAATTTCATCCACTTGTAGCACTATGATTTTGATGTTAGAAACAGAAACTATTCTGAGTGAACAGACTCATATGTCACATTGACAGTGGACACATCCAACACATTATGATGTTTGATGCATAGAAACAGAAACTGTTCTGAGTTAGCAAACTCATATGTCACATTGACAGAGGAAACATCCAACACAATAAATAAACAAAAATACTTAACATACTATGATGTTTGTTGCTTAGAAGCAGATCTGCTCTAAGTGAGCAGACTCATATGTTACATAGGAATAGGTAAAATAATAAACTTATTTCAAAAATACATAACAGGTTTGTTTTAGTAACAGTAGACACATCCCACAAATTAAATAAACAAAAATACTAAACAAACTAGCCTTGAGTGAACTGTAAAGTCTTTGCTAGTCGGTGTTCTATAGTTCGGTAGTTCTTCTTCTTCTTCTTCTTCTTCTTCTTCTTCTTCTTCTTCTTCTTCTTCTTCTTCTTCTTCTTCTTCTTCTTCTTCTTCTTCTTCTTCTTCTTCTTCTTCTTCTTCTTCTTCTTCTTCTTCTTCTTCTTCTTCTCTTCTATTATTATTATTATTATTATTATTATTATTATTATTATTATTATTATTATTATTATTATTATTATTATTATTATTATTATTATTATTATTATTATTATTATTTATTATTATTATTTTTATTATTATTATTATTATTATTATTATTATTATTATTATTTATTTATTAATTTAGTTAGCAGAATTTAATTTAGTTATTAATCATTATTTATTATTATATTATTATTATTATTATTATTATTATTATTATTATTATTATTTATTATTTTATTTATTATTATTATTATTATTATTATTATTATTATTATTATTATTATTATTATTATTATTATTATTATTATTATTATTATTATTATTATAATCGTGACTTGTAACAATACGGGTACTGTGATACTAGCCAATTTGATGTTAATAAAATGGCTAGATTTTACAAAAGTATAGGTGGTGATTTATTTATTTATTTATATTGATTTAGGTAATAAGTTTTTATTCTTTTAGTAAAAAGCTTGATACAGTTTACGGTTTTAATGTATTGTGGTATTGAGTTGTAATGTTTAGCTACTTTGTAGCTTACGCATTGTGTGGCTTTTTTAGTCGACAGAATGGAACGTTTATGTGTGTACTATTTCGCTTCTTTCTTCGTGGTGTGAAAGTTAGCTAGTGTGGGAAATATCTTCCACCATAAATACTTAAGACTTGAACTAAAAATTAAAAGGTTAGTAATTCTGATTTCAGGATCATCATTCCATAATAAAATTATTAATCTTTTATTATTAGAAACTTTCGGTTTAAACAAAAACTAATTTTTTTTTGCTAATTCATTTTCTTAATTTTTAAAGATGTAATTATTAGTGACACAGTTCATATTAATCAAATAAGCTCTCTCTCTCTCTCTCTCTCTCTTCTCTCTCTCTCTCTCTATCAATCTCTCTCTCTCTCTCTCTCTCTCTCTCTCTCTCTCTCTCTCTCTCTCTCTCTCTCTCTCTCTCTCTCTCTCTCTCTCTCTCTCTATGATGTCACGTGCGCGTAGAAATCTTTCCCCCATTATTTTTCTCTTACCCTTTTAATACAAAATTCAACAGCTATCCGCTTTTACTTTCAAATGGTTAATGAATAAAGTTCTCAGTTATGCGAATCTCATAATATGTATAAGGAAAATATAATCGAATCCAATATTAATTTAAGATTAGGAACTGCAACGTTAAGCATTTGAAAACGGTCGTCCGGTTTGGGCTTTTCAAAGAGAATAGGGGAGATAAACGGTTTCTTGTTTGTTGGTAGTCGGAGTAAGGAGGAGATCTCGAGTTTAAGTCGGTAAAATTTACTTTTTGGGGGGGTATTGTATTTTCATAGAGGAGTGTACGTATAGGCTATATCTATTTCGTTAGTGCTACATTCTTAGTTTTATGCCTTTTATATTTCATTGAACTTTAACATGGCAATGTATCAAACTGATTGTATACATGTTTAATAAACGTATCACGTGCCATAAATAATATGATCAACACGTGATTATTTCTATTATTTATTATTATTATTATTATTATTATTTTTACTATTAATTATTATTATTATTATTATTATTATTATTATTATTATTATTATTATTATTATTATTATTATTATTATTATTATTATTATTATTATTATTATTGAATCCATTCAATGAATTATTTTATTATTATTATTATTTCCTTCATTACTTTACCTCTATTTACGAAATCAATAATATCAGGTTTTTACATTGTGAATTCGGGGAAAAGATTAATTTTGGACATTAAATTTTTATTCTCTTAAAAGCCCGCGATATGATTTTAAAGACCGCCCATAAACACATGCAATATATATATATATATTATATATATAATATAATATAATATATATATACTATATATATATATATATTATATATATATATACATATATATTATATATTATATATATATATATAGTATATATATATATTATCTATATATTTATTATTTATATATATATATATATATATATTAATATATATATTATATATATATATATATATATATATATATATATATATATATATATATATATAATATATATATATATATATATATATATTATATATATATATATTATATATATATATAGTATATATCTATATATATATATCATATATATATATATAATACTTATATATATATATTATATATATATATATATATATATATATATATATATATATGGTTGAAACCTATTAAAATTATAATTGTATTTTATACAGTACATGTATGTATAATGCCATTTGTTATACTGTGTATAGACCTCTAAATTGTTGTTAAAGTTGACAATCTTCTTATATACCTTCTGTTATTGTTATATGTCAATTTCATATTCAAATCTATTCTGCACGAATCTCTCTATGAGAGAATTGGTGTGCGTGTGTGTGTCTGTGTGTATGTGTGTGTGTTTTTTTCTATTGTGTTCGAGCACCTCTGATTGCTCGCTCATAAACCGATGGAGGCATTGATCTCATTACCATCTTATTATCATAATTTTAGATTACATTTGATGCCTTCATCGATAGATCATTTGTTGCTAAACTTTGTTTTTATATAAAGATATTGGTATGTTTTGTGGGTGTTCATCTGCGCGCACTCGTCCATATTGGGTATGCGTGTGTGTGTTCCGCCACCCAAGCAGGACACGCTGAGTAACAGAGAGAGAAATCGAGCCCTCACAAAACTCCTGTTGCACAAATTATTAGGATAAGGAAACGGAGTGATATTTCGCGTGATGTTTCGCAGCCATTTTGACTTTTCTTCTGTACCACGAAACGTCTCAATTAAGGCAAGTTGTCGTTAGAGTCTCATTTCAGAGGTGAGAAAAGTGTCACTCTCAATGATGGATGACGGAGCGACATAATCATTTCTGTTGATAATAGCTAATATTTTAATGGCTGTTCTCGATCTTCGGTACAAGAAAGGGTGGTGGGGAAGGGAAATTAGGGAATTAAAAAGTAAATTACTGACACTGTTTTTATTCTCATTATACGTATGTATATTAATAAGATTAGACAATGAGAAACAAAACTAACTTGCCTTTAGTTTAGAGGAAGCTTGCAAAAACAACCACACAGAATATTGTTATAACTTCTAGATGAATTAAAAATACAAAGATCAATATATATATATAATATATATATATATATATATAGTATATATATATATATATATATTATATATATATATATATATATAATATATGTATATATATATATATATTATATATATATATATATATATATAATTATATAATATTATATAATATTATATATATATATAAGTATATATTATATATATATTATATATTATATATATATAAAACAGCATGGGGACAATTTACTTAGAACATCTAGATTCAGTCGCATATATAATGTTAAATTGCGATCATAAAAGCTTCCATATATATTCACCTCTCTTCTTCTCTCTCTCTCTCTCTCCTTCTTCTTCTCTCTCTCTCTCTCATCCTCTCTCTCTCTCTCTCCTCTTTCTCGTATATCTCTCCTTCATCCTTCTTGGGATCTCTCTCTATCTCTCTCTCTCTCTTCGTCGGAGATCGTCCACTAAGCCCTACCTCGACCTCGCAATATTTTTGTTGTGTTCCAAATCGGTGTGGTCAGTACTCAGAGAAATTATAAAGTTGGTGGGACTCTGTTACTGGATACTATCTGTGCTCTCGATTGTCGTCCTGTCTCCCTGTGCCCATTCGTACGAACATACGGTCGGATGCTCAGTCTACTCTCTTCTCTCTCTCTCTCTCTCTCTTCTCTCTCTCTCTCTCTTCTCTCAGTATTAATAGGGAATTCACAATTTTGACCACTGAAGCGCTATATGTTTAATAAAAGAGGAAACCCCCAATTCAAAAAAAAAAATGTAAAATTTTAAGAATAAAATAAGTTTAATATTGATTATTAAACTAACCTAATATTTATATAGATTCTGCATGATCATATATATTATATATTAATATATTAATTTATATTATTATTATATATAATATTTATATATATAGTATATATAAATAGTATATATATATACTATTAATGAAGTTGAGTAATATAAAGGTAGACGATAAGTTTAATACTTTATTACATACATATTTTTATTACATACAGGGTGTAATAAAAGGAGTTTTTAATTTCTTGTCCACTCATGCATAATATAACGAATTGGAATTCACAACATGTAATAAGGTCACCATAAGGGAAAGTTGTATTACAGTTTGTTATATTTAATCACAGATCGCTTTCTTATAGTGCAAATTAAAAATAAATATGTATAGCTATATAGTAGGCGTATATATTTACCGTATTTTAATTATTAGGTTAGTGGCGGATTAGTTTATTTAGCTAGTGTGGGTTTATATAATGATAGAGTGTATGAATAATAAAGTAGAGTTGCTACTGGCTTATAGGTGTTTGTGATGATAATTACTAACTCACATCTCACGTAATATCTGGTTACAATAGTATAGTATATTGGGTACTATTATAATAAGGTAATATAATGGTATATATATATAGTTTAGTAATGCAGGATTATCACTCACTAGTTGTACGTGCTATATAATATTAGTAATATAACTATATAGACGTATATTTACGTTATTGCTATAAATAATATTAAGCAGTGTATTAGTTAGTGTATTCTAGGTATATAGATGGTAGAGACAGTCGGGAGGGTGCTGGCAAGGAATACTCGGAGACCATGGGGTTGGAAAGAAGACGGTGGCGATTTAAGCAGAGAAGAAGGGCCAGGCGCGTCAACCATGGAGAAGGAGTAATTTACAGGGGAAACTGCATGCGGCAGGGACATCGCGAGCGTGTATTATATAATATATGTATATATATATATATATATATATATATATTATTTATATAATATATATTATATATATAATATATTATATATATATAATCCTGGCTGAGGGTAGGGTGGTGCGCCAACATGCACCTGAAAAAAGAATAGTTAAATATAAGAACATGACGCAAGTCGACAAAAAAAGCCTCCCCCTCGTATCAACCCCTCTTACCCTTAAGTGCAATGCTTTCTGCCAACATCCACCCTGGAGTTTCGTTCACCGTGAGAGACCCCCACTGTGTCTTCTCTTCAGTGTCGGGTTCATCCCCAAGGCCAGTTTCACGACCATGTACCCTCACAAAACTACGCCATTCACTCCTATTATGTACCATTCTACTAACTTTAATTAAACTTGCATTCCTTTAAACACTCTATTACTACTAACTCCATTTTTTGTGTCTCTCAACCAGTCGCTTCCCAAACTCTCACTTCTATACAACCGCTTAACCAATCGACTACCATCCAACCTTTCCAAATGACTAAACCACATTACATTAATACACCCTCATTCGTTCTCTCATTTTCTCCTTTCGTCACCCCACTAAACTTCCTAAAACGTTCATTTTTCATATCAATTTTTCTCACATAAGCCCCAAAGGTTATCCATTTGAGCAGACTGTACCTTAGGTCTATACCTCTCATTCCACACAATAGTTTCACTATTATAAATTAACACCGTTACCAACATATATATCATCATGCAATGCCCTAGCGCACTCAAGACTTAGTCCTATTGTATTCGCCAAAAATTTATAGTTGCGTCAGTCACCTTGCCACCACTCACAAGTTTTCTACTACACTCGGCATCATCCGTTTCATTTTCACTCATTCGACACAATACCCTAAATATTTAAAATCAGATACTTGTTCCAGTCGTCTACCATTCAATATTTCAAACCTCGCACTCTCCTCACCTGCCACCATCACCTTGCTCTTATCTACATTTGCTTTCAGACCTCTCCTTTTACATATCTTATCAAACCTCTCTATCAATCTTCTTAAAGTTACTTCAGATTCACCATACAGAACCAAATCACCTGCGTACAATATGCAAGGTACTCTACCATTTTTCCATCAGGTTAACTCCTTCCTTTGCCAACCCTGCCTTAAATTCTTCAATCATCCCACCCATATACAAATTAAATAGCCATGAAGACATAACACATCGCTTCCTCACTCTGTTTTTAATATTAAATCATTCACTCTCCACTCGGTTTACTCTTATATACGCTTCACTATCGACATACATAATTTTAATTCCATCCACAAGCATGCCACAAACACCATATATCATTAACACCTTAATATATTATTATTATTATTACTTATTATTATTATTATTTATTATTAATTATTATTATCTATTATTATTTTATTATTATTATTATTTATTTATTATTATTATTTTTTTATTTATTATTATTATTATTATTATTATTATTATTATTATTATTATTATTATTATTATTATTATTATTATTATTATTATTATTATTATTATTATTATTATTATTTTATTACTTATTTATTGATTATTATTTATTATCTGATTATTATTATTATTATTATTATTATTATTATTATTATTGAGTGGTGTGTGTCCTGAGTACAAGCAATCCATTAATATTATTCTTGTTATTAATTATTATTATTTTTATTTATTAATAATTTAATATATATTATATTCATATTAATATTAATTTATCTTAATATATATATACATACATGATTTAGACCAGGGATACCTAGTTAAATATTAGTATTAATATTATATTAATATTAATATTAATATTAATATTAATATTAATATTAATAATTTGAAGATTTACTCTAATATTATTGAATAAGATTAAGAAATATTATTATTAAAACCCACATAAGAGTATTAATTGGTTCATCTAATAGTAATATTACTTTAATTTTATAGCTAATTAATATTAATATTAATATTATATTAATATTAATATATATTATATAAATATATAATTATATATTAAGTGTATATGTATATTATATATATAAATAAACAGATGATATTATATAATATATTATTATATATATATACTAATATATATATATTATATAGTAATATATATATATATACTATGGTGTTATGATATATATAGTATATTATATATATATATATATAGATATACTATAATATATATATATATAGTAGTATATATATATATAAGTATATAAAATCGGGAGATAAGAATAGATATATAGGAAGATTGTTTTCTAATGATGACTTATACCACAAACCCTGGGGGGCTTCCTGAAGTCTGCTTATTTTTAAAGCTTGGAAGAGGGATGGAAGACTTTACGTATACTAAATTGTGTTGAAAGGAGTATTTCTTTTGCACTATTTTTGTGAATTTTCATGTGGTGATTTTTATTTGCGTAATTTATATTTAAAAATTGAGTGATATGGATATTTTGTATAACATATTTTGTGGTAACAAAAATGAGTGTTTTTATTTTTATGGAGGAATATTAACGGGGAGATAAGCATGGCTCAAATTGAGCACTAACATTCATTACTTGTGACTTAATTGCAGGCTAAATAAATATAAGTGAGGTAATATTTATATATCTTACACTGCATTTATATAGTATCATATGATATTATAGGGTCTAGTATTATTATAATATAGTTATATAATATTATATATATTATATATATATATTATATATATTATTATATTATATATAAATATAAAAATATATTATATATTTATATATATATATATATATATATATATATATATATATATATATACAGACATTTGGCACTTAAATCGTGCTTTTATTAGCATCCTAAAGGGTAAGGGTTCAACCCACTTAGGGTAATGAAATATATATATTATATATATATATTATATATATATATATATATATATATATATATTATATATATATATATATATATTATATGTTTTTATATATTATATAGTATATTGTGATGCTGCGATGTCATTTTTTTCGATCCCGCGGATGCGGATGCGATGCGGATGTTTGATTTTAACATCCGCGGATGCGGATGGCGGATAGCGGAATGTTCTAATATATATATATATTATATATATATATATATATATATATATATATTATATATATATATTTATAATATTTATATATATCATATATATAATATATATAATATTTATATATATATATATATATAATATATATTATATTATATAATATAAATATATATATATATATAATATATTTATATATATATATTTATATAGTATATATATATGGGTTATATATATATAATATATATATATATATATATATATATATATATATATATATATAATATATATTATATATATAATATAATCTATATATATATATATATACTCGAGTTTTAGCAACAATCTATTATGATAATTTGTTAACAGGCGTGCGGGATACGGGACCTCACACAAATGGACCCCATCAAACTCTTTCCCTAACTCGACTTAATGAAACGAGATTATTACCATGGTATTATGGTAACTTGTGCACTAGTATTTTGAAATTCAGAATATGGAAGGTTGTGCTTGAGAGACATCGAATTTTTCTGCCTTTTCTGCGGAGAGTCTGTTTCTCAGTCTGTTTCTCTTTTCATCATATTAGCCCAGCATTGCTAAATCCTCTCCTCTCAATTGGAACACTAGTTGGAGGACAGGCAGGTATTTCCTTGCAAAGTTTACTTAAGCTTGGTAAACATTTTGCTTTTGGCCTTATTAACACTCCAACCTAACTGATATAGGATCGTCATTTGATTTGTATCTAGTCGTCTTTCTTGGTGATAGTTTTCATCATTTGCAGCTGCATACTTTTGATAATGACTGATGTTTCGTTCATCAACTACTGGATTCTTCTGTAGAAATTCTTCAGTGAATCTGTTTATTGATTTACTTGTAAAGATGTTTGGTTTCGTATATTTCCCATTTTTTTCCTTTTAAATGGAGGCTAATTAATGAGACTGTTCGGATTGAAGTTTTTTCACATGCAAGTTTACTCAAGCGTGGGTAAACATTTGCTTTACCTTTAAACCGCAACTGATTGGATCATCATTTGGATCTAATCGTTTTTCTTGGTGATAGTTTTCAATCATTTGCACTACATCTTTTGGTAATGCGTGTGTTTCTTATCACTAAACTGGCTGTAGATATATTTTCATCGAACCGTGGAATCTGTATATTGATTTACTTGTAGAAGGGGTTGGTTCTGTAGATTTTGTTTTTTTCCTTTAATGGGTGGCGAATTAATGGGAGACTGTTTTTCGATTGTAGGGTGGTGTGGTTTCAACTGCAAACAAAGTAAACTGTTGCTTTACTTTTCTATAAACTATCGTTACAGAAAAAAATTGCTTTTAGGTAAACGCAGAATCTAAAGTAAGTTGCAAATAGTATGTCAAGGTCATTAATTTCCACAGGAAAAAAACAAAAAAATTTTTTCTACCTCTAGTTTAATTACCTCTTTCATGTCGTGTTTTAAAGCTGTCATCATTTTCATTATGAAGATGGTTTCAAGGAGAGTGCTTCTTAGCGTTGAGTATATAATGGTGATTTGAAATAAGAGACCAGAAGCTGTAGAGGCGCTGGTTTTTTTGGTAAGTTTCTTCAAATTGTTTCAATAGCTTAATGCAGTGTGATATGATGTGAGGTGTTCCAATTAATAAGATTGATGTGGGAATTTGGAAACGAACTCGGCGTAAACGAGCAAGAGAGCTCTTGAGAATAATTCTTTCATCATAACTGAACGTGTACTATTCCATGCGATTGGGAACGTCGTTTTTGATAACAGTAAAATAATTAATATCAAGCCGTTTTCAGAAATTGTCCATAACCTTCATTTACATTTATTTTTATTTTATTTTTCAGATTCACCTTAAGTATTTTTATTTAAAATTCTTTATCAATCTCGAAATAAACCATCCGCGCACATCCGCAGGGCAAACGCGGCGGATGCGGGATGCGGGTGCGGATCTTTAATAATCGTCGATGCTCCGCGGATGCGCGATGTTACCTGCAATCCTAATATATATATACTAATATTATATATATATAATATATTACTATATAAATGTTGAAAGGAATATTTATATATATAAATATAATATATATACTTTACATTAAATTGAATGTAATATATAGATAGATACCTTCCTTGGTAAATATATGCATATATGTGGTACGTGGTGAATTTTAAATAATAACCGTGCCACATTTATAGAGCTTTTTCACATAGGATCATCTACTGAAGGTGTACGTTGAAGAAATATCTAAAGACGTCTGGGTTGTTGAAGGTGAGGAATCCTGAGCAGGTGCAGGAAGATCAGCAGGCTTATGATGAACGTGAGAAGATTGGGTCCATTCATAAATGCGTTTGTAAAATTAGACCAGCAACATGTTTTACTTGCGAAGAGAAGCGTTGACACTTGGGCGAGACATGGTCAAATGGAGTGAAAGTTTTGAAAATTAGTTGATGGATTTCAACTTGGAAACGACAGTTAAGAGGATAGTCAGAGAGTGGGAATGCTGGATTCTTGTGAGTTTAATATTTTCACACTTCCTTAGGAGTTATGGCAGGGGGAAAACGTAGGAACATTTTGATATTCGCATTTGCTACACCACCCAGATGCTGGTAGATGACACTGTTAGAGGATATTACTAAAAGATTTGAAAAGAAGACATTGATGGTTGTCAGAAAGCGCTGGATATTCTTAATGTGGAGGGCAAAAAAAAAATACCGTGCAAGCATCAATAAATATGGGTTGAGTTTTCTGCTGCTTGGGTTTTCTTGTTTGGCTTGTAAAGGTATGGCTAATGTAAAAAATTTTATTTTATTTTTTTTTATGAGAGTCTAATATAATTATGTATTATTATACCCTCATCCTACCCTCCTCTCGTTCCACACCTCCATCCACTACCCCCCCCCCTTCTCACTATTATAAATAAAATATAATCTGAAATACTCTACGAAAAATTAGTATATTTTATGAAAATATACATAAGTCCACTTGAAATAATATACTTATAAAATCATAGATATATATATATTATTTATTCAACTACTATATATACCTATTTATAAAATAATATCCACTTTTCGCCGCTCACGGAGCTAAATACTAACGAGTAATAGTAAAAAGTAATAATATATTGGTGAGTTTTGTTTGTTTATGACTGATTTTAATACGACCGTTATAATACTATATTTATATAATAGATGATTATTATTATATATTTATATAATAATATCTATATAATTAGGTGAGTATGGGCAAAAAAAAGGAGGTTATTATTGGGAATGAGGCGTAGTGGAGTAGTGGTGGAGGGAAGGGGTGTATTTATTTTACCCCTACCCCCCAATATACCGTTATAATTATAAATAAAATCACATAGTCAGAAAATCTAAACATATATACTTCATTCATTATTTTTATATTACTTATATATATATATATATCTCACCCCTTTAACCTATTATGCCCCTATTACTTTTTAAATAATTTTATATATATAGTGAATAGAAAAATAATATAAAAGTATTCAATATAAGGTGAGCAAAATATATATATACCCTTTCGCAGTGAGATTATATTATATATATAATTAACCTCACCTAAAAATGTAGGAATATAAATAAAATATATAATATTCTATATTTTCCAAATACCACTACTACCTTATTAACTAGGATAAGTATAAAATACCCTATACCTATAAAAAAAATACTCACTACTACATATATGATTTAACTATACCTTATTTATACGGGTGGGAGGAAAGGGGAGGTATTATATAATATAGTGGATAGATTATAAAAAAAATCGAGAGATAGGAGGTATTTATATAAATTAATTGATATATTTATTAGTTGAGGCTGAGGGAGGAAAAATAATATATTATCCCCTACCTAATTACATATTTTTTTAATATATTTATATATATTTTGTCTTATTATATTTGTATTGTGGTTCTGATTCATATTGTTTTTATTATAAATGGGGCTCACATGCTAATTCGATCTTACATGTTTGCTCAAGCTATACTACCCTTGTACCTATATTTAAGGTATATTATTTACCTAGGACGAACTATTATACACTGATGCTTATTGGATTTTGAAATATTTATATAGGTGTTTAAAGTTAAATATATGTATGCTTATTTTTTTAATGTGCTATACACACTAAGTTAATTATATAGTTCTTCAACACAGCTTAAAATTTATCTTTGCTTCCTCTATAATACACTAATATAAAATATAATAAATATAAAAAGTTTAATTTTTATTTCCAAGTTTGTCCTACAACGTATTGTCGGAAATAATAGATATTACATTAACATTATAGTGATTACCTGAAAGGCTAATACTGGGAAACATTTCTAATCATATCACATATTAGTAAAGTAATATAATTTTCGACAAAGCTGTCCTTCAAATTGAACTGATATATTTAAGTTATATTATTTATTATAATTAATACAATTTATAAATTTTTATTATATGAGTATAATAGATAGCTTAAGATGTTTTGGTTAACTTTTGAATATTCATGATAAGGTGTTTAAGGGACGAATAAAGTATTAAATCAATAATATATACTATATATATACACCCCCCCTTGCCAGAGTAAGAGTATATATATCATCGAGAGAGAACCCCAATCTACCTTAGCCATTCTATTAAATAATACATTATGAAACTCTATAAATAAACAAGGGTTAGCGGATGTATAATATATATTATTAGAGTATTATATATTAATAAAAAAAAAGTAGAGATAAATTTGCAATTATATTATAAAAGTACATAATAAATTATATAGACCTCCTTAAATTCATAAGAATTAGATCACTTGAGAACATTATATTAGTAAAAAATTTTTTAAACTTTAACCCATTAAAGTCTATTTTACTAAATAATCTGTATAAAATTTCAGCTCAATTACGATGTAGAATTACTTACAGTAATAAAAAGACTAAAGCATGATCAAGAGAAAGATAATATAAATTTTATTTTAATTTATAAATTATCGCAAAATTTATAGATTAAATATATTAAATATTTTGGAAATATAAAGATTCCTTTATTTTATACTATTATATAATATAGCATTGACATATTCTATTAATAATATTATTACCAAACTATAATATATAAATAAAGCAATTCTACTTATATATATAAAAATTATATTCAATATTAAAATATTTTATAATTCTTATATTTTTCTATCTTTTAAATATTTAAATATCGTTATTTAAATAATATGAATATTTTATTTTAGTATTTTGAATAATTTATATATTATAAATCTATATATAATATAAATAAAATAATAAAATTAAATTATTATATTATTTACTAAGAGACATTTAAAAAGAGACAAATAATCAATGAGAGTTATATTAAATAACTTATTATAATAAGTTATTTATTTAGCAAATAACTAATCTTAAGAGTAAATAATTATTAAATAAGAAGTGAGACTACTACTATATTATTCATCTTTGATATTAAATATAAAATTCTATTAGAGACTATTTGAATATAGCACACTATAAATAAATTAATTAATATTAATTAATATTAAATTAATGTATTTAATATAATATTATATATTAATAAATTAATATATTAATATATTATTATTAAATATATTATATTATTTAATATTAATATTAATTTATATATATATAATATATTTATTAATAATAATATATAAATATTAATATATTTTATCATATAATTAAAATTAAATTATAAAGATAATTTGTTTTTCTCATTAAATATAACTTATATCATAGTATTATTTGTATACTAGATTTCACCCTATTAATTATTTTAATTATAAAATATTTAAATAAAATAATATATTAAAACAATTTTACTATATTATTAAAAATAAAACTATCATAAATTTTATTCCAATAATTTGATTTATAAATTAAAAATAGTAATATATATAATAATATGAGCACACATCCTTATATCTAGATGACTCATTGAACCACCTGAAACTTATACTACACAAGATGATACTATTATACTAGCTTCGAAAAGTCAAAATAAATTTTATTGACATGTTGTTAAATGAATATAAACAAATTAAATAATAAAATCTTCATATATCACACTAGAAGGAGTAAATTTTGAAATTAATGATGAAATGTTTGTTAAATATAATATAAAAAATTAAGATAACATATATGTATATGAAGTAATATATTGAAAGTGTTGTAAATTGCCATCATTTCAGATTTATCTTATTTAGTAGGTCTTAAAAACCTGCTAAGTAAGTAATGCTTTCCTTTCAAGTTTCATAACTATAAAATACAAGGTCGTTAATATATTTTTTAAATCCACGAGTATAGAGTTTAATCAAAGAGAGAGTAATACTTACAGAGATTCAGAGATTATGAATCACCTAGACACATATAACTATATATTATATATAATATAATTTAATATATTATACTATATTAATAATATTAAATAATATATATTTGTTTCAATATATATTAAACATATCCATAAATTATAATGACATTTCAATAATAATTAATGATAATCTAATCAATGAAAATGTCACGAAATAATTATTATTTTTATTCTATATTTTTTTTAGCGTTCACTTATCCTTATTATAAATTATATAATTAAATATGATGTTAGTTATATGGATGTTAGTAAAAAAATTATTTAAAATATATTTTATCAATTAATCTAATTAATATATATTTACATATAAGCTATATAATATTTTAAATAAATAATATTAAAATATATATTTAATATATAATTATAAATTTGTACAGATTTATTTTATAAATATTAAATAACAAATAATAATTAATTAATGATAATGTTATGGTGGTAGAGTGAGTAATTCTGTACTCTTACAGATCATATTATATGATTTTTTATTCTTCTTATTTAAAACTTACTTCATACACTATCTCTCATGGTCTCTTGTCGCTTACACATATATTCTACATATCATTTCACATCTCACTCATACATATAATTATTATGTGGCAAATTCTTCAGCTATATATACATTCTACTTAAGGAATTGAAAGAGCAAATTTAATATATTAATAATAATATAATAAATTGCAATGATCTTATTTCTATTATATTTCTGAATAAAAGAAAGAACGATTTTGACACTCACACACACACACATAAATATATATATACTAATATCTATATATACTCGTACACTAGTATATTATATATATACTATAAAAATATAATAATAATATTATACATATATATATAATAAATATCTCTATTATATACTTAATTAATATATAATATTATAATAAAATATAATAAAATATTTAAATTTCTATCTAGAAAATTCTATATCTCCTTACTAAAAAGGCATAACAAAATCTTTATCAGTATAAAATACTTATATATATATCAATATATAATAATATATTATATAAATATATTTATTATATATATAAAAATATATATTATCTTATATATATATAATTGTAATTATATACTAATATCAATATTATAAATACAAAAATAAATATATAATAATTATTAATTGATATATTATCTATATTATATTATATATATTTAACTAATATTTTAATATAAAATATATATTATATTTGATAAATACACTATTATATTAATATTATATTAAATAATATTCAATTCAAGCTATTTATAATAATTATATACTTGGAGAACATAATAATTATTATATACTATATATCACTATATTATTAATTATTATATAATATATTAATTAATAATATTATAAATATATATATAGTTACAAATCAAATACATATAACTTTTTCAGCGATAAGGAACGTGCAGTCTAAAATCAATTATTCAAGAATTCTGGCTGAACAGGAAATGACATCTTACAATATTATGATATATATAAGGTTCGACTGTTAAACATCACACCTATTTTCATAATATCGTCTCAATCCACTTATATCTACTCTCATATTCAAAATACAATTTAATATCTATAAGATATAACTAACTAATACAAATAAATACAGTACATATATCTGAAAGTCACTAATACATCATATTTAAATGTTAATAAACCTATATTTACTGATATAAAAATAATATATATAGTTAATAAGGATCATAAATTCAAATAATAATAATATATATTTTATAATATATATATTATGTAATCCAATATTATCATCTAAAAAACAATATATATATTAAATTAATAATAATATATATAATCGATAAAAAATAATTATACATATACCTATATTATATATAATACTTATATATATTTTATTATTTATAATATATCAAATTCAATACTTATTTACTTATAATTAGTATCTTACATATATAATATTAATAAATATTATTAATTAATTAACTATTAAATATTAATATATGATATTAATATAATATATATACATTATTATATAAAATAACAGTACTAAATACATACATGAGAGATGAGAAGAGAGAGAAAGAGCATCATTTTTAATAGATTCAGGAAGTTTTTTCAAACAAGTGCTCATATTATTATTATTATTATTAAGTTATTAACTTATTATATTACTAGAGTAATAGAAATTACCCTAATAATACTAATTACTCTTCAACTACTAACTCTCTTTATATCTCTTTGAATTAATGTAAATAGATAGTAATTACCTTATCTAGTATGCCTTAATAATATACTCAATAACCTAATTAAGAAATATATAATATATATAATTAACTTTATAATTAATATATAATATACTTAATATATATATAATTTAATTATAAATAAAATTATTATTAATAATATATATATAATAAATATAATAATTATATATTATAATATATTTAATTATAATATTATATAATATATATATATAATAAATATTAATTAATTTAACTTATATACTATATATTTATAATTATATTATATAATAATTATATTATTAATATATATAATTTATTAAGAGATATTACACACATTCTTCGTTTACATAAAATATATAATTAATATATATATAATAAATTAAATTTTATTTTATAATAAATAAAATTATATATTAATAAATAATATTAATATTGAATTAATATTGAGAGAATTAGATTGCCATTTAAATGTTAATCACTTATTTTATTATCTATCTTAATTATCTAATTCTCAACTGAATCTTATTTTATTAATATCTTTAGAGTTACTTATTTGAAATTATTTTATCAAACTAATGCCAACTTAATAGGTCAATGAATATAGTATATTAGTATTATATGTATCTGATCTTAAATCAGTGATAATATTAATTACTTATTTATTTGTATGACTATTAATTATAAACAATAATAATCTTTAATTAATGAAATATATTTTATAATTATATCATATATATTAATGAAAACTGGTTATATGAAAATATTTATATTAATTCTTGAGATCAATGATTAAATGACTGTTTGTGTAGTAAATTTAATAATAGATTTTGTAAAATAATTAAATAATTAATGTATATTATTTTAACCTATAGATATTATCCTTTCATATGATGTTATTTGTACTTAATACAACCACTCAAGCCCACAACAAATTACAACTCATTCATATTAAACCAGAACAATATTAATTAATTATACTTAATATATATAATATTAGCATAAATATATTATAATATATTTATTATTTATTATTTAATATAATATATATATTAAATAATATTATTAAATATAATAAAAAAAAATATATATAATTTATTTTATTAATTTTTATTATATTATTATTATAAATAATTATTATTAATATTATATAAAAAATTATAACAGAATAATTTTAATAAAAAGAGATAAATAATATGTATTCAATTGAATTCTTAAATTATATATATATATATAATAAATAAATATATATATATTATATAATGTATATTATAGTTAATATAATTTAAATCATGTTATATACTTATTTTTTAATATAATCATAAAATTATTATTTTAAAATTAATAATTTTAAATAAGGGATAAAATTATATATATAAATTAATATAATTTTAATATATATTTATATTTATTATATTATAAAATGAAAGATTAATATTTCAAACAATGTTATAGCGCAAAGTATATAAGTTATTTAATAATTATAAGTTAATGTTCTCCAAATTTTGCTTTATGCAAAATATTTGCCTTATAAATCTAATTAAAATTAAACTACCGATAATTGTTTAAAGTACTATTGTATATAATTAAATATGTAAGGTAAATAAGATTATTTTATTAATATTAGACAAAAGTTTAAGGTAAATAAAAACTTCTTCTAATAAAAAATAGACAATATTCGATACATTTGTAGTAAAATATAATTGTTTATTATTTAAAGATTTAAATTCAATATCAAATTTATAAATTACTTATATATAAATTAATACTAAATATTCTATTCTCAATAATATAATTATATATATTTATTATTATTAAAGTATAATTATTTATTAATAAAATAATATATATTATAAAAATTTATATAATTATAAATATTAAATATATTTTATATAAATAATTAATATTTATATATTTATATAAACTCATAAATTTCTATTTTTTATTTTACTAAGGACAATCTAAATCAATTCATTTAAAATATATTTGATAACCTATTACTTAATTGCAAAAGTGATGATTTCTCCATAAACAAGAAATTTAGCTCATGAAACTATCTTAAAACTAACTAAATATTTTTGAGAATCTTATTAAAATTCTCTTCAAGTATTTGCAAGCATTTTGAATTAAAAGTATATTATTTTAATTACACTCTAATATAATTAGTAAGTCATCACTTTCAATTATAATACATATCAAAACTAATTTCTAACAATTAATAAAAAATTGAATAAATACATTGAATAAAATCACTTAACTATTATCTATTATATATTGGAGCATGCTATGTTATTAGAGTGGAATAACAGATAATTTCGTTTTTCTCACGGTTATCGTATTTTTATGTATACAATTTAATTTATAACATTTATTATATATATATAGAAAGCAGTATTTAATCATAGTTACCTTAGTATAAGTCTTTCTTTAAGTTAATTTCACTTATAGAGAATAAGATAGAAAATTTGAGCTTTCTAATATTATTATGATGGTGTAGAATCTATGTACATTTAAACTTATATAAAAAGAAGTTACATACTATTAAATTTGGATGTTCATTTTAAGCTGAGAGTGTGAATATCGACGGCTTTGATATTACTTTAAATAATTTCCAGAATTTATTCGTCACGCCTTCTTATTCTCCTCGTTACTTACTAAAGAGGTTGAGGCATTAATTCTTGAGTATACAGTTTAATTAGGTAGCGATTGATCATATACTCACAGTCACAAATTTATTTGGTATAAGAATAATTTTATACACTGTATTTTATATAGTTTCTTTCTAGTTCTATAACGTAGACTATATTAATATTATGTGATTATAATATCACTGTTTATCCCTCTACATACAGAGCTCAATTAGGTAATCATCTGTCTATGTAATATCCAGTGATCGAGAGTTCTGACTTTGTTTAATTCACATCAAAATCGGTTTAATAATGTATACACGCAAAAATATATGTAAATTGTTCTTTATAAAGTATAATTCAACTATTACACATAGTATGATTTGTAGATGTATACATAAATTCATCATTTAAATCTATTGCATAGAAGGTATTAATAATTAATAAATAATCTTATATTTAAAACATTTGAAAACTCAATAATAAACTTAATAAAAATAATAATACATTTTTCTTTTTACATTTTATGAATGAATACTTTAAATTATTATTAAGTTTACTGAATTTCTTTAAAATTTAAGATACACATATCTATAAAATTATATAATTAATCTAGTTAAAGATATTTTAATTAGATTATTATATATAATTATATTGACGACATTTTTATTGAGTAACATCAACAATTTACAAAATAATAAATATTTAAGGTTATTATATTTAAAAGCTTTATATAATTAATAAGTAAAAAAATTTATTTATATATTGAGGGAGGACCTTATATCAGCTTCTAATTTAATTTAATTTTTGAGTTTATCCACATATCGGTCTATATATCATTGTATCTTATAGTAAATGATTATGTCAAAAAACGCTATCATTATACTGGGATAATATAATTAATTAATCTATAATTAAGGGATCTATTTCCATTTTACTCTTTCTCTATTGTTTTCAAATCTTGTGAGAATATGTATTAGTGATAAGCGTGGCAGAGGATACATATCAAAAGCACTCACAAAGTTTATATGTACTATTGGTGAGGATTCTGGAGTTTGATCTATTATGTACTTCCAACTGGCAGAGCGACTCTGGTTCACACGTTTAACACATATCGTACTCACCTTCTGGTCTCAGTAGGACGAGAGTATTGTGGAAGTATCCTTGTAGGTTCATAAGGAGAGGTGTCAGGATATCTCGGATTGAGTTTAATAGAGGGTCTCAGGCTGTTGGTAATGTTAGAATAACCTACAGAACATCAGTGAGCAAAGTATGGTACTGATATCTAATGCCTGTGTCACTTAAATGGAAAGAGAATGGATCTGTATCACTAATTAAAGTTACCAATTTTATGTAACCAAAAGTATGAATCTGAGTAGATTTATCAACTGGTACGAAATTATTATACGCTCTTTGAGCTCATCCCAATCTATAAGTAATAAATGTATCTATAGGAGTGTAAATATTATTATGTTCTACAATGATCATATCAATAGCCTAATGGTAAAGTATATACTTATATACTCAACACTATGTAAATATTCTGTATGAGTATCTAATTAATTTATTATTAAAAATTTATGGAGAGTTACTGATGGTTATAAGAGCGTCACTCAGTTTCTAATTAGCACCCACTTTACTATTATTGGGACTTTCTCAATGACTTTAATTATCACGACTTATGATTAATCATGTTTCTTCTATCTGAGCTTATATTTTCATCTCACTTTTGCCGATAAATGCCAGTTATGTCAGTCACATTATTTTTCTATCAGACCCGCATTATTACGCGGAGGAATACACTACTTAGTGAAAAGCAATGAAAAATGTACAGAACTGAAAGAATAAATATCAGTTACTATGAATAATGTTCATCAGAAACTACACATTCATTTATAATGTGTAATTACGTATGCATACATTATCATTAATCTTGGAGACCGAGCTCACCATGTCTATTTATATATTAAAACAAAAATAGAATAACTAATAAAATAATTACTATACAATAATGCAACTAATCATACTTCGACAGATACAATTTCGTTAATCATTTAGCTAATTTGCTTGTATCTAAAACCGCTCTAGTAAATAATTTTCAATTTTTTTACATCAAATCTTTAATTATTAAATAGTTCAGCCTGATTTAGCTGACTAACCATGGTCACAATATCTTCTTCATCTTTCTTTTATTATTCACTGTACTCATAGGTTATTTTTCCTCTTCTATTGCGGATGTTTAAAAATTAATAAAGACCACTAATCGCGTTTATACTTCATATAAAAGAGAGAGCTTGATTTTGAGTCCAATTCATAATATATAAAAAGATAGAGTGACAAACGTCAGTGTTACTAGTTATTTGTACATATATGATTTGAGTAAAGGCGGTATCATATTCACTACCTACTTTTTTCCATAGTTACAATCCACTTTATTCTAACATCTACTCTCACTCTATTAATACTAAAGAAAGAAGGCACCCTCATCACCCTAATTCCTATAAGACTCTTTAATTATCTCACCCACTACTATCCTCACAAATATAAGACAACTATTATCAATCCTTACATTTACTACTAAAGTACTTTACACCTCATCCACAGTATGTTAACAAATATTAAGATATGAGTGAAATATTATCATGAGCGATTTAAGCTTGTGGTAATATAATTATGGTTAATTAGGCCTTGAGGTGATGTCAGGTTTTCTATTTCAAATTAACTTCTTTTATTTATCTCATGACTGTTCTGCCTTACTTTATCGTATATTTCTAAACTACAATAAGTTTAGTCATGGGTATCAATAAAATCAAAATAAATTGTTGAAATTAAATATAGGAAAAGTGAATTAATAACAAATATATAAGATAAAATCAAACTGTGAAAATATAAATAAAAAAAATTTAATGAATTATATATAACCTAAAACAAAAATAAATCTTCCATAGCCAGTACTAAATATAATATATACTCGCACACTTACATTACTTCAAAATTCTTTACCATCCAGTTATATGCTCAAAGTAAATAAAAAAGGTTACATAACAAATAACATCTACACTATATTGCGCTTTATATTTTGTTAATGGACAAATCTCCGATGCTCTCACACTACGAGAAGTCTGTCATATTGAAACGTGAGGAGGGTGAAGAAATGGGAACTTTTTAAAATTAACGAGTCGGGACTCGATGCAGAGCAGTCTTAAGAGAGAAAAATTCGTAAACTAAATCAGCAAAACATATGAGGGAGAATAACAAAAAATATATAAACACATAATATATGCATATATGAAGATTAAATTTTGCTAAATTAACACTAACCTCACCCTAATTAATCAACACACTATCAGAACAGTGTATATTATATACGGAGAGGTATTTTATATAAGTAGATATAAGTGAGATAGAATAATCAAACTTCATTATTTAAATAGCAGTATCGGGCCTTACTTATTTATTAGCACGGATATTTGGTTCAATAATCTTATCAATGGCTAAAAGACATATGTACTTTATGATATTATTTGGTCGAGAAAATAAGAATAGATACCACTCTCTGGAATATAGGAAGACTAACATTGCCTAAAAATTTCTTGTTTTGTATCATGCCTCTTTTTTATTTTGTTTCTTATAAAATCATAAACGAAATACTGAGCAGCAATCCCTCTATCCCCATACACCGGGAGGGGTAGAATATTCATAAAGCATCACCCTGAAGCTCGCGACAACAAAACACCATATCCCCGAATGAGCGCGCTAACTTGACCAACTAATGCAGAGTAGCCAATTCGGGGTAGGGGACTTCTCCATTCCACCTACAACGGGCCCCTCTATTCATCTTCATATCCCTCAAGAACATAACAAACCGATGAACTTTTACTATGCGAGGAAGTAAAGAGCCTAATACTAACTTTTTCCTATCCGCATCATCCCGGGAGATAAGCATGGGTCCTCCACTATTTTCCTTCCTCAGCAAGGGAAACAGAAACAACTGCTCCTGCAAACCTCCTCGTTAGGTTCAAATAAAATTATGGAGTCCTTAAAGTCTCTGACTCAGCAGCGCTAGGGACCGGCGGGGTAATATCACTCTCAATCCTCTCTCCCACCTCCTCAATTCCTTATACCCTTAATTACCTAACCCCCCTATAAAAACGGAAGGAGGCCTTCATAGCCATATCCGCATATACTCGGAAATAATCACAACAATCGATCCACCCCTCGGCCATATGTGGCGCGGGCGTCTCTGTGATTCCCCCGTGTTATTCATTACTCTTAGGCTTTTCTGAAGACCCAACCACTATACTACTAACAGCACCTAAATTGCCCTCCACATACCTGTCTCTAAACCACCCCCCATCTCTTTATTCTGTCACACATCAATTCTCTAACAAGGCAAATAAAATAAAGTAAACACTCTTAATGCTTTGCAAATAGTAAATATTGACTCTCGCCACTGGTGGCACAATCTCCAATCATTCTGATCCTGCGCACAAACTCCCCACTTCCTCGGAATCACGTGTACAACATGAAAATAGCCTCCCCCACCCCACTTCCTGAAGGCGACTACTCTGTTCGGTGATTTCTTAGCGTCATGAGTTTAACTATTTACAGTGGCGGTATTTATTTCTATTTAATTTTTCTTTTTTTCTTTGAATCTGTTAATTGGTTTTTATTTTATTTAGTAGTTCATTATTATAACACCATTCGAGCCTTTTCGAAATAACCGTAGACTGATTTTTTAATACATTACAATAGGGAATTTTTCTCCCCCCCCTCCCGAATCAAAGAATCTTTGGAATTCTTGTTTCCCATATAATTTTTTGTTTATGTATGATTTCCCCCTTTTATTATCTTTGCTCGTAGGTTTATTCTTTTCTTCCTTTTAAAATATTAGGGAAGAAATATTTTATTATCTTTTCTACTACTGCATCTATAGCGTTCAACACCGGAGCGTCTCAAGTTTGTAATCTACATTCTACGTATAGAGAGTATCTACAACGGTTAACTTTTATCCCTTTAAATTTATATATATAAGTTATGCAGTAAAAGTATTTTTGATGAATATAAATTGACTAAGTCTTCATATAAAATATTATGGTCTAATAAAAAAAATATATTATTTTATTTATAGTCTCGAAGATTCCTATTAAGGATTTATCGCGATTATTTTAATGAGAGATATTCGATACTACTAGATAGTAATAGGTTAGGATATAATAATAATCTCAAGCCAACGCTCATTATACTATCATAATTTTGATCTTCACATCTCATATAATACTAATTCTTACTTTATGACATTCCCTACTCGACGGTAAGTACTTTCATTGGTGTGTGATTCTTTATTATATAATCATAAACATAAGTCTGATTTATCGTCTCTTTTATGCAGGTCATTAATGCTATTATGATCTTTATTTTTTAATGGTTAAAGTAAATATAAAATTGTAAGTAGGGTTTGTGGTAGGGGGGTGACTTCTCGCAGCCTCCGCTTAAGCATGTCCCAGATTCCGTCCTCGTTACCATGGCCCTTATGAGGTAATTAAAGTCAATGAAAATATGATTACAATAATTTATGATCATAACCTCATAGGAATATTCTCATAAATTTATCTACATGGTCAATCAGCCATTTCTCACTTACAAAATTTCAAAACATAAATATGTGGAGTTGTAAATTATCTTATAAACATTAAGATCATGAGGTGAATTATGAATAAGGTGATTTATTACTAGTAGTTATAGTCATTTAATTAATTAAATTATTTTTTAATATATAATATTTATTGAAAAGTTAATAATAGTAGTAGTTATATTACTTAATAAAGTCATAAATAGAAAGAAGACTAACAGTATATCGATGGTTGCATTAAAGTGATATGTTTTCATTAATTAAATAATTATTGAATTATATATATTTTTCTTTATTAAAATTATAAATATATTAATTATATATTACATAAATGTTATGATATATATGTGATAAATGTATTATAGTATTTTATTAAAATAATTAAATAATTAGTATAATATTTATATTAATTATTAAATATATTATATTATAATTTATAAATTATTAATAAATATATATAATATAAATTCAATATAATTATAAATAATAATAACTAATTATATATTTAATTATTCATATATATAATTAATAATAATAATTTAATAATAATAGTATTCAAATACCTTTTCTCTCTCTGGATCATTTCAAGACGGTAAGAAATAATTGATTTCATATATATATATTTATAGAAATATTATTCAGTAATAAGAATATATATATTAATAAAATTAATTATTATAATATATATTATAAGAATATATAATAAATTTTAATATTTATATTTAATATAATTAATTATATATAATAATTATATTTAACTAATTAAATATTAATATATATATATATTATATTAATTATAATATTAATATATATATTTATATATTCTAATTAAGTTTAATATATATAATATAATATTAAATAAATAATATATATTTATTAATATAATATATTATTTAAATATTGTAATATAAATTATTAACAATATTAAATAATATAATAATATTAGAATATAATATATATTAATATTATATTATAATAATTATATATATATATAATATTATATAATTAATTTATGTATAATATGGCAATTGATATTATGATGAGAAGGAATATTAATAGTATCGATATTAATATATATAATAAATAAGTCGATTAATTATATAAATATATTTCTGTTTTTTTTTATGTTCAGAGTATAATTGTAAACATATATATAAATTAATATATTAGAATATATATATTAATTATAATAATATTTATATATATTTAAATATATTATATATTATATTTCATCATAAATAATTAATTAAATAAATTAAATTACAATATTAAAATTTAAATTAAATTATAAATAATATATATAATATGATAATTATAAATTAAAAAATATTAATAAAATATTAAATATTATATAATTAAATATATATTATAAAAATTATATATATTATTATATATATTAATAATAATATTATAATATTTATATATATTTAAATAATTCATATATATTAATATATTTATAATCTTATATATAATATATTTTAATATATTATACTTAATATATTATTTAATTATTATTTTTTCATCTTTCATAAAATATTTATTTTATATATATTATCCTGTTACGTTTATTATTTTCCTTAAATATTCATAAATATTATATATATTTTATATTAATATTTATACTTATATTATATTTATTTAGTAAATTTATATATAATATCTATTATTATATTATATAGTTATTAATTTCTAATTGAAATTATTTTTATATGTTGATATATATATATATACATAGTCTAATTTGAGTTATAATATAAATATAATACATAATTATTAATTACTATTATATATATTACTAAGATAACTTATATTTAAAAATTATAATTATTAATTCTCATATATGTTGTCACAGATAAATTACCAGACTATTTCGATCTAACTCTTGTGTCTTTTTTTATTTTATTTTATATAATATATATTACATATATTATATAAACTATTTCCCGCGAGAGTAACATAATATATATTAATGCCTATTAATTATTTTTCAACGTACGCCATATTACATAACTTATTTTAAATTTAATATGAATAATGTTGTTCATTGTGGGCATTTAGTATGTATCTTTATCATGACAATTATATTAATATTATTACTTTATTTTAATATATACTTAATATATCCATACTTCTATTATATAATTAATATTAACTATTATATATCTGGTGTCTTAGGCTCTACATCCAAACCCTATAACTATATCAATTCTGTCTTTAATCTTCATACTCATTCTCTGGGTCTCCCTTATATTATGCTATATTAATATTTTCTTCATAAATTGAGTGCTATTAACTCTATCATCTCATTCGGTACTCTTATGTGTGCAATAGCATCCACTTATTTTCATATTTCACTCTTATTATAATAACTCATATAAAACCTTCATGTAGTTATTTTAAATATTATTTTAGTTATATTATATATCATACTATATTACGTGTATTAGATAGAAACGAATATTGTACGTTTTAATTTATTCTGTGGAGCCAATGCTACTCCGTCCGAGGAGTCGTGTGCAAAAGAACTTCTTTGTTTCGCTTTTCTGTGCAAGAGTGATAAAGGTAGTATAAAGGTAGCACAAATTATATAAGGATTTATTCATTTTTATAGCTAATTATAATAGTATCTGATAGCGAATTAACTTATAGGTAGTGGTTGTACGTAAAACAGATTCTCACAAAAGTCTTCAGCAATGAATATAAAAGGCATGAGAGGAATTTTCTTAAAGCTTGGATTAGTGCGAGATCAAAATTAGTGCGAGATCAAAATTAACAGTACGGTGCTGTGCTATGCGATGCGGTGGAGTACTAATTAACTTTCATTGTTTTTTACTTCGTCTTTTAAAAGAAGTTCTTATATAGCATTATAATGGCATATACATTAATTGTTTTTATATCCTTATTATATTAGTATTTTATAAAATTAAATAAAAAAATATAAAATAAGAGAATAAATGATAACATATATAATTTGTTCATATAAAATATAAACTTTGGAATAGCTTTTGAAAGTCGCACCTATGGTTTTCATATTCAGAAAATAGCATATAGCTTGTAAAGGGTGGCCAGGATAGATTCATCAATTCCATAATCACCTCATATTAAGAAATACACAAAAATTTCTTTTACTTACTTCTCACGACCACTAATAATCACTTCATCATCTCGGACGTGAATAAATCCCAGTCATGTAACCACATGTATGGAAGGAATTTAGACACACAACCTCATGCAATAGGTTTTGTACGCTCCAATGTACTCGATACAGTTAACAACCATACCTACATATGTAGCATGGTCAACTTCGTGCGCAAATTTAGGACTCACTATCAGATTATATTCTTTTATGATCCTTTATTTAATAATATAAGCATCCAATAAAAAAGTACACCTAAGATATACAAGGAGTGATTAAAGATCATAATAACCCGACTTTAAAAAGTTTAATCATAAAGTTAAGAACAAGTTTCGAATATGCGAATAATATTCATATAATATTATAGAAAACAGAGAGTTTAATATTTACGACAATCTTATAATACTGACATACGATGACATCAAATATACATCAGCCAAGCTAAAAACATTTATTCACACCATTTAAAATATTCAAGAGTTAAGGAGTAACTATATGGAAAGAGAGATATTAAATCTATTCTATATTGTAAAGTGTACAAAAATATACAAGGTTCTCCACTAAATTGAAAATGGTAGTACAACAATGATAAGACCCATCTTATTGCTTTGTCGCTCTGCTCCGGGAATAAGTACAAATTTAGGTAAAATATAACAAAAAAACTGGTTATCATAAGGGGCTACACAGACTCTCTAATAAACTTTAAACGATACGGGTGTTGAGTTCTGCATGTTGAATTAGAACAGTGAGACAACCGTTCATCAATAAAATCACACCTACTGTACCCAACTAATTTTAACACTTATTTCAGCTAATACAATCCTTTAAAGAACTATCTTTTGGGGTTATTAACAATTAAAAATGACAAAATAAGACACTATAAAGCCATGTAAGCCTCTACCTAAGACAAAAGACCACTAATAGGTAAATATTTTACCTTAAATATCTATTAACTACCTCTTTGCTCTTAAATTTAAGATTTAATAATTACGTAACATATCGGGACGGCGAACACCTGCGCTTCACGTAACTCGTGTCTTGAAACTTTTGGGTGAAACCAGATATATACTTCGTGTGCTTATGGAGAAGATTTGTTCTTCATTATTATTTTTCTTCATAAATCAAATTTCCATCACGCTCATATTCAAATCATATCTAATTTCTTTTCCAGATAGCTATTTTGTTTTATCATCACTTTATAAATATGATAATATAGATGATCATAAGGAAAATACTAATCTTCTTCAATTATGTTTTAATCGATCAGAGTTAACGAGTTTATAAATTTCTTATCTTTCTTATCAAAATCTATTCATATAAAATTTTTTTGATAACGATTGTTATAGTAATAAAAAGAACAATTGTCACGATTTTCTTTATGTGATTATTGTATTTGTTTCACACACTATTAGTATAATTTGTACGAAGGTTTATTCATTCACATAATTAACATGGTGTCTGTATAAATGATAATTATAGGGGTATGATGAAGAGAATAAATAATTACTTTATACTAGAGAGAGCAGGAAACATATTACTATGCATATCTTACACTCCCTATATTTCGCAACGACATACAAGATCTATAGAAATAAAAATAATAATTTAAAAACCAATTTAAAAGTAATGGGAGTATATTTATATATATGGCTAGTAATGAGAGAGAAAGGAAAAAGAGGATATGTATGACATTTTGGTTTACAGATTTATTCCATTCCTTTCTTTATATGATATATCCAAAAAATGTTAAATGTTTTTCAATTACCACCATTTTTGGTAAATTCCTTAGCTTGGCGTGTTGAGAAGGTATCAATATGAACAGGTCACACGTATTATATAATTATTTAAAGAATAGAAAATTTAAATTTTAATACCCTAACATTAATCTGTATATCATATCTCTTATTAATAAGAGATAACATTCTGGTTAATCTGCTATCTCTGGAAATTCTGTGTGTTAGCATGGATGTCTATCGTAAAATGCTGAACACGAGATATATGGAATAAAGTATAATCTTTTTAGAGGAAATAAAAAGTGACTATACACAAACTGAGAATCAATTCATGCCTATAACACTGGGTCTAAATTATATATAAAATTACATTACTAATTTTATCTGTTAACTAATGCTTTGCGAACCTAGCTTATTATCTTGCATTGTAAGAGTTAGTGCTATTCGTACTTTTAACACCCATATAAACGACCTCTCCTACATGGTTTGAGAAAAGTATGAAGATTGGTTTTGTCGGTCTTGTCAATGTTTTAATATTATTGGCTATCTGAGTATTTATATCAACCTCTTTTCCATAATTGGCCACTGCAATACATGACATATGGGACTTACCTGTCGCACAAATGTGAAGCATCAATTATTTTGTATGTACGAAATTAAATACCGTCTCTGAGATGAACTGAAAAAAAATAACTAAAGTAATATTCAGGGATTATATCTAATTTTCTGTTTTGCAACGGTACTCTTGCTCTATCAAAACCACACTTGGGTGACCAAGCTCTAAATATTACGTCAGCGCGAGTGTCAATACAAGGGCAAGTAGAGAACAGATATGATACTCTCAAATCTTAGAGATTGCTTATTAACTATCTTCTTCCATCTCATATCTTTAATTCTAGAACTTAATATATATAAAAAGGAATTTACCAACAATCACGAGGGAGTAATTGTGTAATATTACTTAAAACTGTTCGAGAGTACTATTGTCTCTTGTTAAATTAACCTCTCAAAAGTTGTAGAATTATACTTCTTCGTATCTAGTCCCAACACTTTAAAATATAAAAACTATAATCAAAGAGAGTTAAACGTAAAATTAATTACATTATCTGTGAGACATACAACACTTCTCTCAGAGGAGAGAATTAGGATCTGAAAGATAATATGCGGTTTAATATATGAGATTAACGAGTGACATATGTAATGTTTATTTATTACATAATATAGACCTATTTTATCTTATCATATTATTACAAATATAGCATATTTAGAATGGTTATATACATTATTTAATCAAAGAATCTTTAACTTCTAGCAAATGTATGCTGTTGGCAATATACTCTGCTTCCAATATCAATGGAGTGAAGTTTTCCTAGAAGAGTTCGTTCAGAAATAGTTACAAAGAATGAGTCGTATATATCAAATTTAATAGATACATACAAATATTTAGTAAATCTAGACTATGATGATTACCTGTGAAAATTAAAAATTGTCTGAATTGCGCTTATCGCTTGGTGATTTCAGTTTTCCTGCATTATCTTAACTGTAATGGCAACATTGTATTTCAGAATACACATGTTACTTAATTCACTTCTAAACTCCAGCTCTATATATTAACAAAATGAGCTTTATGGTAGTTACGTATATTAAGTAATAAATATAATGTTATAATAGCTGATGATAATAGTATATGTTGCAGCCCAAAAATATACTGCTTAATTATAGCATGTCTCCTTAACCTTATATTATAATTACTCTATTATATTATAAACCAATATAAGATCTTAGTATATTTATATGTTCATTTGTCATTACTGTAGACAACAATAAAGTCCGTTATACATGTGAGACTTATACCGTCGAGCATTTTGCAGTCATTTGAAACAACACGAACCACATCACACACAACAATGTATAAGTAACAACTAAAAACTAAAACGGAAAATAAAGCAAAAAGGGGAAAAACACGCCACCGGATCAATAAATAAAATATATATAATGAGCAAACTAATATATACCTTAAAATTCTAAATATGGTATCACAACTATTTACAAAATAAATTTGAAAAAAAAGTATTTCTCACTCCTCATATTAGGTAGTAGTAGTATTTTATATATATACTGCACTTAAAAAATGATATTACTAATTTTTATTCTTAATTTTACTAATGATAATGAATTTTATCATTCTATTTATTATTTAAGTTATCTATTTATTTTACTAGAGAGGTCTTTTATATAACCGCTGTCCTTTACTATACTTATTGAATCAAAACGCAATAAATCTAATATAGTACTATAATATAAAAAGTTAATTAAAAGGTTTTTCTCATATCAATGGAGATTACACGAGACACTTAAAGTGTTTATAATAAAAGTAATTTTTTAATAGTGAGTAGAATTTTTTAAAGCAGTCAGTTAATTGGGGTATGATTAGTAGTCATACCATAAATTTTATCTCTCGAGTGCAGTTATTCTTAGTCTACCTTGATATCTTAATGATTACTTATGGAAGGAGCATCTCCAATTTATAAAAAGAGTAGTATTTACGTAGGTCTAAGCGGATCAGATGTCCCTTCTCCCAGGTCCCAGGAGGTATTCCAATATTTTTTATTATCTATATAAATTTTTAGAAAACATCCCAATAATACAATAAAAAAATAATAACAAATCCTCAATTAATAAATATATAGAAAATACTAAATCAGGTAATGAAATTTTGTTCTTTCATATATGAGTTTCATTATTCATAATGTATTGATTTAAAATAAAGCATTTTTTATTCACGTATATATTGTAAGTTAACGTAATTAGGATTATTGATTTCGCTCGATCACTGAGAGTCTGATCCTCGGTCCCGATTTGGAGACTGGTAATTATGTACTCTGATCTTTAGGAAGTAATTAAAAAACTAGTTATATAACCTGTTTGCGGTACGTATACTATGATTTATACTATATTACTCATATTAAAATAGAAACTTTTATTGTTATATTCTCTCCTATATTTATATAGATAGTGTTTTAGTTAAGTTATATATATTAAGTGCATGTACTATAACATAAAATATGCATGATATGATTTTCTCCACATCAACAAAATAATTCGGGGAGGGGTGAAAGAATAATAAATTGAATAGGGTTCATTGATAAAGTTTTTACTTATAGCTTTGCACCCTTTGTAAGATGTA
Organism: Trachelipus rathkii; assembly: GCA_015478945.1. Taxonomy (NCBI): domain Eukaryota; kingdom Metazoa; phylum Arthropoda; class Malacostraca; order Isopoda; family Trachelipodidae; genus Trachelipus; species Trachelipus rathkii. Next base: position 53,673 of record JABUQX010038260.1, read on the forward strand.
TTACTCTTATATTTATATATTCTCAAATAATATATTAAATTAAGTATATAACAAAGAAATAATTTTAAAAACTAACCAGATACTCCAATATATATACCACATACCACTACTTTTTTTATCTGGCTCTATATATACTTCACGAGTATTTATATTATAAACTATATTTCTATCAATTTCCAACTTCTTAAACATTTTTCCTCTTTAGAATTCTATTAGATACGACAATTTTTTATAACATTTTCAATAAGTTTTTATTTAAATAAACCTTGGCATAAATAACTGAATAAACTAGTTATATACTTATCATTATATGTTTAATACTGAAGGATGATCATCACACCGCGATTGAGAGAGACATTTGAAAATGATAATACTCCCACATAGTAATATGAGGTCTTATTATTCTTGGATTAATAAGTACTATCTTATAAATTGACAAATATATAAATATTTATATTATCAAATTCTTTCTAATTTTAAAAGATAAATAAGATAATAAGAACAGCATATTTTTTCATATGATAGTATTCTAAACGTACAACAAATTTAAACCTTATAATAATAAATTATATATATTATTATTAATATAATTTGAAAAAACTAATTATAATAATTAATAATAATATTTTAAACTATATATTAAATACTAAAATTTATTTATATTAAAATAACTAAATTTAATTCAATAACAGAATAAAAACTAAATTATTGACAATATTAAAAGATGTTGTAAATGAGGTTAAAGGGCTACCTTTTAATCGAGTGTATATTAAATATAGAAAAATTAAAAATATCAAGAATTTACCATTATTCTTGAAAAGAAAATTGAGATGTATTGATATTTAATAACAACATGCAGTTCTACATTATATGGAGGAGATACCCATTTTTTATTTATATAAATATTCTCTTAATATTATTTTTATTCTTTTAAAGTTTTATTTATAGTTTTAGTTACTTTTTATATAAATAATGAATTATATAATGTAAGCAAATAATAATATTTAAATCATATATACTTTAGAATATACATATTGCCCATTAGTTTTATACAATAATAAATGTAATAATAAATATAAGGGTAATAAATATATTACTAATCAAATACTATTTCCATTAATTTTTTTCTTTTATAGGCCATATATAATACGTAACCCACCCTCATACCTTCTACGTTTTCTCACTCCACACATATTTTTTAAAATATATAATACACTATTAAGAGTAGAAAGCCCCCAATTATCTACCTTTTACTAAAAAAACTATCCAAGATAAGTGTTGGGGAGTTAGTTAGTGTTGTAGAGTCATACCACATAATAATTAGGAAAAATAAATAAGATATTATGTAAAACCGTTATACTTTAAAGACTTTATAAAATACATAACTTAAAAATAGTAATTAACTTATTTGAGTCATATCTTTAAATTATTTAATAAAATATTATATAGTTATAAATCACTTATATGGATCCTAACTATATTGAAGGAATAGCCCTACCCCTACCTTTACCCATACCCCTACCCCTATCCTTACCCCTACCCTTAACCCCATTTTTCTAGGTGTATAATAACTATTTATATAAGTGTTTTTTTGAAGGAGAAATACGGTTATATATTATTAGATTACTCTCTATATAAAATTAATGTACAGAAATACAATTGGAAATAACGATATCAAATATAAATATTAAAAAGTTATTATTAGGTGTGTATTTATTTTTATAATAATTATAATAGCATAATTAATTATATTTATTAAACTCCTATAATAAATTAATATCTACTACGTTTAAAAATTTCTTCTTTATTGCTTTACGGTCTCTTTAATTATATTTATCCTACTATTTATTGAACTTATCTACCGCTACTCAAAACGTTGGACCTAACTCACGACTCACGTTTTATAATTGTCTTTATTTCTTATATCTTTGACTATAATATAGTACCTACAAATAAAGAATTTATTATTTTTATATGGGGTTTTATTATATATAATACTATTCAATAAAACTACCTTTTCTAACATATGAGCTGGAGCAATTACGCGTGTTAATGCGTTTAGATCTGCTTATTCATTCGCCCCGTGGTCTTCTTCCGCCCTTTACGTTAACTTAGTGTTTCCGTCTCATACTTTTTGCTCACCACCGAGAGTATTACCGCGCTTTCAAACTTGCGAGATAATATGCGAGTGACCAGAATGGATATATATCCAGTGATTTTGTACATTAATTATAGTTGAGAGTTGAGAGCGCTCATCTTGCGAGAGCGTTCCTCAACTTAATGCGTTCACGCTGACCAGTGCTGCAGGTAGATAACTGTTTATATTTTTTTAATATTTATATTCAATATTGGTGATGTAGTTAAAAAGATAATTTTATATATACATATTCAGTTATTAATATGCTCGTATTGCAGATATATTATAAGAAGAGAGTCTTCCGAGTAACTAAGGCTTACCACTTGAATAATCCCTGAATTTAAAGTTGTGACTCAAAATATTTCTCGATATAATTCGCGTTTCCTCTTTCACACATGGTCTATCGAAACATGATCGTTTTTAAATATCTGTCGATCATTCGTTTAGTTAGTGCGCCCGCTTTTCAATGAGATAATATGTTATAGCGGAGAGGAGTGTCCTTCTCTTCTCGATAGACGTATCTCAATTCTTACTTATTCGGTAATCGCTCTGCAACCGAGAGAACCTTAAGCCAAGAATAGTATAGATCTCGCGCGCAGATGCGCGTGGTCCCACACGCTCCCTATATCCGAAGCAGTTGGCCGAGAGTACTACTATCTTCGACCATAATTTCGCATAATACATCAGATGCTTTATTGAAAGGAGCTGCTTTCTATCAATGATGTCATCACTATTACATATACTTATATGGAGAAAAATATAATATCCTCATCCGCGGACACTATAATTGTCAGGAGGATAGCATTATGTATAAAAATTTTATAATGTATATATACAATAAAAATCGAAAAGATATATTAAGCAATTTTTAGGTAAATTAAATAACTCAGAGTTATATAGATATGAGACTTCATCCTATCTGTCATTTCTTAGTTGTCCATTATATGATATTTGTTAATAACAAATTAGGATGGAGTAATACACAATGATAATAGGACATTATGGTAGATTAGATGAAAGGCTATATTGGACTGAGGCTCTGCTACTAGTGGCAGTACTCTATACAAACAATTTATGTGATCGAGAAGACGGCTTATAAAGTATCTGTCAATAGACCAATCAACGATCACTAAACTCAATCCTCTTAATGACCCTTGAGATAAGGCGTATAATATATTCATGCCTCAAAGATATACTTAGTTTCAGAGATGGCGCAGTGTATATATATGGATCACCTATATTCTAACTAGTTTCACTATATGAGTCTAATTTATCATATTTATTTACATTACTTATAATATATTATGATTATGAGAGAGTAAGTATGGCATAATAATACATATAAAATTCTGGAAATAATAATATAAACATATCTAATTTAATTAATATATTATTAATTCATTACTTCATACATATTACTTAATTACTTATTGCAATGATATTAGATTATTATATAAATGATATAATGCTTATAATGTTCGAGGATTCTATACGTGACAAATCTTCTGTATTTTTGAGTATTGTTGTTGAAATGGTTAAGTTGAAATGATGAGACTTCACTAATCACCTTGCGAGGTGATGGGCGTAGAGAAAGATATGAAAAGAGCGCGTACATAGAACGATATACGTTCACAATAACGATCTCCGTGATATATAGTTTTCACAGCGAGATACCAATCTGTCAGTCCTACTTCCACTGATGAGATCTGATAAGCATCGTATATATATAAATCTTCTTTATCGTTAACCAACTATTAAAAGAGAATTAATATACGCGAGATTAAGCGCGCCTGCGTTACTAATAATCGTCTATTAACGGTGACCAACACACTAGCCCTTGTAATAATACTTCCATTGACTACTTACTTACCTTAATTATTGGATTGATATCTTATCGAATAAAACACCCAACTATCCTATATATTATAATGGGAAAAACAACATATATATCATTTAAATACCATATTCTTGGAAATTATTAGACCTACGGGGTTTTAATTAATATTTTTATTTAATATAAAATAAGATAAATGGGAAGATAAAAATAGAAAAGAGCGGGTAAAACCTAATATTAATAATACTAAAAAGTTCCCTAAGAGATATAATATACGGAACTATTTACTGATTTGAGGGTGAGTCTCCTGATTATTTCTATGTATTGAAATATTATGGATGGAAATAGTAAGTAGTCTACTACGTTCTCATTTATTACTTCATGCATCTACCGATGACATAAATACTTAGTAGAGGAGAGTAAGAATTGGAGACTCAAATGTAAAAAATTGCTATACAATTATTAATCAAAAAGAATTTTTTGGCAGGAAATTTTAATCCCCTAAACATCACCTCCCTTCACACCTCTTTATGTATTATAAAAGGGCCAATATGAAAATTATTAGCTATTTAAAGCTTATGTTTAGATATTATACTCTCTTTCTAGTATGTAATTATTTAATATCAAACACAATAATCTTTATTAAATAAGGGTTATAAAAAAATGAATAAGAATCATGAATAATAAGGAATTCTAATATAGTCTTACTTACACAGTTATATTAAATTTAATTCGCTCTCCCTACGCGGAGGAGTGTTCAGTATATATAATGAGTCACTTTAAAATAGCGGAACGAGTATGAACTAGTGAGACACTTTCATGATTGTATAGGAGAGGGGTATAGAGAATGATTGATAAAACTTGTACTCATCCTAAATTATATGAATACAATGTGTTCTATGTTATTCATTATAAAATGACATACGAAAGTATCTGTCTTTATTACATCAGAGAGAAACTTATCATACTGTTCAATGTATCATATTCATATAGAATACACCTCCATAGAATGGAGAGAGACTTAGAAAACATCGCCCGCGTCACAGGCTGACACGATTTTCACACGCATAGTCTATGTTCCTTAATATTAAACGTTATTTCACTATCAAATCTCTCACACCCGTCTTATTGTAAATATTAATATGTTACATAGCTCCTCTAGATACTTTATCATAGACAACACTAATTACTGGTTAGACATCATCCACAATACTCACAACTACATACTATACAACAATGTAAGAGCCAGGCCACCACACCTATATATCGAACTATCTTATTGTCAACGAGGAAAATATTGAACTACGAGGTGGAATATGGCGAGAGAGGAGAGTTAGCACAGGTAACGTTTTCTACATCCGGCAACGTCTATCGAATGAATTAAGAGAACTCAAGGTATAATTTTTGTCTTTAATGAGTCCCTAAATCTCTCCTTATCCACACAAGCTTCTACTCACTTACAAAAACTGAACTATATTGATAAAGTCGATCGAGAACTGCGATCATCTGCTGACATGAACGAATCTTATATGTGCGTACACTACTATACACAACACTAAATCTCTGTAGCATATGTAATCTTTTTGAGCCAACACATCAATAAAAACATATTATTGGCGCTGGATAAGCTAAGGGATTAGTGAGATGTACCTGAGAGACTGATTGAAACTACTTGATACATTCTCATGCAGGAGAGTAGTACGCGTAATCATAATCATCATATACCAGTGACCCTAAAGTAAAAAATATAAGCGAATATAAAATGCAAAAGAGATAATCTACTAATAAAAAATCTTCAACCGAGAAGATAAAAAATTGTGTTATATTTTTTTTTAGAGATCATTCATAAAACTGTTATGGTTTTTTTTATAAAAGCAAATAGTTTTTAACCACGAATTCCAAAGATGTTGAAGTCTCACTAAATTATACAGTTTGACCATAATAGAGAAAAAGTTACTTTGGCCCTTGTAATTCCCACTTTTCTACATAACATACAAATCAGAGATTGAAATTTTTACGCTGGCTTATAAATGATTGGAATAAATACGAAGTAGTATAATATATTTTTTATATGTCAAAATATTTCCTCTCACATTATCGTCTTAGAGAAAATTTATTCCAACCACATGAAAAATAATAGCACTGCAGAGAACAAGATAACCTACTCCACACTCCAATGTTTTAACTAAAGATATAAGTAGCATAATAAAATATATGATTAGTTTATTTATATTATTACTTCAATAACGTAAATACACTAAATATACCTAATTACACCTCACTTATATAATATTATTTTATATTATATAGTTTTTTAAGGAAATATTTTTTTTAAACAATTATTAATAGTAATAATTATAATAAAAAGTGTTATTATTATTATTAAGACATATATAAATAAAATAATTAGTATTAATATATATAATTATATAAAATAATTACCTCTCCATATTTTTTAAGGGTTTAAAAAAAAAAAATCTCCTTTTCCCACCAAATTTTAAAAGGGGGGGGGAAAAAAAAGGGCTGGGGAAAAATGGGTTGGTTTTGGTTGGGGGCTCCCTTCCCATTTTGAAGAAAGGGGTTTGGAGTTATCCCCCTCATCCAACGGGTCCCAAAGGTAAATAATCACTCTGGGGGGAGTTAAATAATATCATTTCATATTTTAATATAAATACATGTTACGTACATTTTTATCAATGTCAATAATATAACTCAAATAAAGTCATTTTCTTTGTGGGTGCTTCTAAAGGTGGTTTGGGGTGCAAAGCAGAGAGCTATGAATATATTCTAAATATAAATTATATCGTGTCGATAAATAGTATCCTATAAATAATTTAAAATCCTCATTATTAACCTTTTATAATTACTTTTTTATTATAATATATAACAAAAATTAATAAAATACACGTATCAATTATGAAAATAAACAAGTTAGATAGTGAGATATAATTAAATTGACTTATTTGTGAGCAACGTCATTAATTATCTAATATATTACACTTTATATTACACTAAGGGGCTTTCCAGAGTTACTTATATAAAATATTTATTAATAAATGTAATATTAAAAATTATTAATATAATATAATTTACCGAGATTCCTTCACAACCCGTTTAAACGATAAGTGTAAGCGGAGTTAAAGAAAACTAATTAAATATATTATTATCAAATAGGCCACTACACTTCAAAAGGATCAAGATTCCAGAGATACAGCAGTTTATATAGTGCCTAAATGCAATTTATGTATCTTCATATTCTAATGCTATATTTCACCACATTTACACCAGTTATAAATTAACAATTTAGAGACACCTCTATTTTGCTTTTGTCACACACGCGAAATTTTTTATTTAGCTATACACGCCCATAAAATAGTTAAATGAATTTCTACCTACTTTTTATCCTATTCATTATTTTATTCTTTCACTCTCGTTGGTAGTGATAAGTAATTGAAGTAAGATTTCAAGGAAACCGCTGTATACTGGACACCACGCTCCATCAGATAGCCACTCAAAACATTTAATCATAGAGAAATTTTATTAGGTATGGAGCCTCAGTTGTTATGGAAGAATAACCGGCCCCTACCAATTTAATTTTACTATAAGCCAAAAATAATAACCTTATTCTATTATCATCACTCTGCCCGTGGAATGTCACACGAAAAATAAAAATAAGGCAAGTAATTTTGAGACGCAACACACATCACACTTGCTAATTTTTATTCAACTCTGAATATTATAATTTTATATTATCAATATAATAATACATACAACAGAGAAGTAGGTAACTATTTTAATTATTATTGAGAGAACCCAAGGTAGTAGGTGGAAAGGGGGATTTTTAAAAATAATTCCTCACCGGACTTGTGCGAAAAAACCTTACTATCAACCTAACACTTGACGTTTTTATATTCACCTTGAGGTTCCCATATAGGATTTATATTTGGTATTTAATTAATATTATACGATATTAATATTTAAATGAGATCTCATAATAGATTTATAGTACAACATATATAAGACTATAACCACTATTATACTTTATTTAAATTAAAAAATTTAACTTTTAAAAAACTTTATGAAGATAAAATTTCTACTAGTAAAGTGATCCATATAATATTATTTAAAATTTATAAAATGGAATTAGTATGTATGAAATTAAAATTAATATGATTAATAACACATATCCTATATATTTAAACTAAAAGAAAATTATTAGCTGCGGTGTCCTAACCCCTACATTTATCTTATATTTTTGGACATAAAAAAATAGGGGTAGAGATGGAAAAACTGTCTTTCACTCACACAAATTGTTTTGAAATGAAAAATGTCTAATAATCTTTTTGATTAACAACAAAGGCTAACATGATTCCTAAAAACGTAATATTAAAAAAACTTATATTTAAAATAAATCTCTATTTTTTATCTAGTATATATATACAAAAAAACATTAGAGGCGATAAACACATAATGCATAATCATAATTTTAATAAATATTGTTCAAATATCCAGACTCGAGATATAAATCATAAAAAACTATTCAAAATACTTATATACAATAAAATGCTCTACACTAAATGGAAATGAGAGTTATAAATCTAGAACACAAAACGATATTGATAAATTATATTATAATAGGTCACGTTATGTGGCGCAGAAGGAATATGCTACTAGTTCAGGGAGGAGTAAATAAAAAAATAATAAAAATAATATCAAACAAAGACTCCATAAATCCAAATGCCCCCCTCACAACGCTACCTCATATATATCTGTGGCAATCCAGAAGTTGCGTTCAAGACGCTAGGACGAATATAGGACTATTGTATTATTTTGCGACACTCCCTCCTTTCTCCCACACCCAATTTTCCCTCCCCCAATAAGCCGTATATTGAATTTATGATAATTATCCCCGCGCCATAGAACAGTTATCAAATTTTTTATCTACAACCAAAACCAATCCCTTTGTCTTAGGCACAGAAAATTGACTACTCCGTGTGGTAGAGCCAGACTGAGAATCCACTATTGTGGAATTGGAAAAAATAAAAAAAATTATTGTTTGGACTTTATTTTCCTTATATATTATTTTTAATTTATAATAATAAGTAACAGCCTAGCCTGCCTACCGATAACTGAGCATAACTTCTTAGTGGCACGGGCGCGAACAAATCGGCCTCTGCATCTAAGAGAGCACGACGTCGCCCAACTGAGTAACGGCGAGGAGCGCAAACAATTTTAATAAGGGATAGCATAATACGGAATGTATAACAACAGACTTGCATACTCGGCCACGCAAGCACGAGAGCGCTCATTGAGGGGTATCACTCACCTTGTTTTAAGAGTTCCCCTATCGAAGATCTTTTAACGCGCTGATTAAATTCCTTCTCAAAAAGGAATTCCAACACCCGTTTCTAAAATTCTATTTCCACTATATTTCTCAATATCAATTCTATTCTTTCCCTATAAACTTCTTACAGAAGTAAAAACATTCAGTGTTACTGCAGAACTTTTCAAAGACTTTGTAGGAGGAATCAGAATCATCTTTGATTTGATATATATAATAATATTATATTAATATATTAATATTATAACGTTAGCGCAATTATAGTTCAAATTAAATATTAAAAATATGAGATCCTTGTGATTAATATTATAAAATGATTGGTGAAATACAAAGTATATATTAGCGTTTAGTTGAATTTTTAAAGAGTTGTCACAAGTTTGAATAAACGATATGAAGACTCCAAACTTCTTCTATAAAAGATTATAATATATCGAGACTATCATGAATGACGAGTAAGAACACTGATTGTGTCCTATACGCATAAATCCACCTGTTCTTTTATTTTTTTTTCTATGAGAGAGCCTAAAAATAATGATCACAGGAGGTATAACATCAAGAGAAAAATTCTCGGTATCAATATATATTTTTTATTATTCATATTCGAATTGAATATCTTATATTTAATCATATAGTATAATAAATGGTAACCTAGATCGTAGAAAAATAAGAGAGCGTGCGCAAAACAGATGTATTAACTATATTATTAAGATTTATATATTAATAATTATATATATAGAAATTGTATCTTTTTGTAAATATTATTTTTGAGATATATGTCTGTATAGTTTTCTGAGTTAATTATATAAATTATTAAAGTAAAGAAAAAATGGGAGTAAGTAAAATATATGAAAGAACTGAAAAGTTTTCTTTTTTCAAAATTAAATTAATATTTTTAAGCTTTTTTTATATTTGTTTTGCTTGAAGTTTTTCTATTTTTTATTGACTGTTACATTAAGAATAAAAAAAAACCAAAAAAAATAAATATAGAAAACATCCACTTTATGTGCTCAAAATGAGAACAGCGTAAATAATTCTATTCACGTTATATGATGTTTGTACGTTTATCAGTTGGTCCGATATTTTATGATAAAGTAGTGTGAGCTGCGTTAAATCATGCCCTATGACGCATTCCTGTCCTGAAGGTAGTACGCAGAAGGAGAAGACTGTGTGTATATCCGTACAGTGAAAATTTGTCGTGTGTAATTTTAATTTTAGATTTTTTCCGATATAATACTAATCCTAAACCTGATAAACATAAGCAAACAGGATCCTATAAACATATATATTATTAATATAAGATATAAAAATTCCATTCTTATCAGATGAAAGCGCCTTCTCTCACCTAAATTTTTAAAATTTTAAAATAAGAAGAAACTACACTCATATATATCGTATATGTTGCACACCAAATATAATATAACACATTATATTTTTTTTTCAACCTTGTAAATATAAATTTATACGTAACATTTTAATTATAATAAATTAAAAAAAAAAAGTTTAATAATAAACACATGTGGTATTATAAACGTATTTATTTAAATTATTAATGTCATTAGTGTATGGACAATTAATATTTGTTATGAAAAATTACAAGGTATTTATTATGAATTATAAAAACTGGCTATGTGTAAAACTATCTATCGTAACTCAAAATACGGAAGTGGTATATTCGAAGGAGAAGACTCAAATAAAATTTACGTTGAATCGGACAATCGAAAATATAGAATTCACAGTGAGAACACCTAAAAAGTTCAGTATTAAAGATCACTTTTATGAGGATTAATTGGTAAAGGAGACCTTTTGTATGAGAAATTATAAAATATTGATAGATTAATTAATTAAATAAGTTTCTTCATAATCAGACCTTTGTTGCTTAATAAAACTTAACGTAATTCTGATTGGCACTTTTGTATAATACTATTAAATATATAAGGTAATAATAAATAAAATAATAATTACATTTGATATTTATAATAAATAATAACTTATATATATAATATAATAATATAAAATCCAAATAATAATAATAAATAAATATGATTAATTAAATAATAATTATAAATTAAAAGAAATAAAAAATGTATAAAAATAAGCAATTTCATGCTAAAGTAAAAATGGTACAATGATAGAGTAAGTTAAGGTATATAACTAAAATAAATAATATAATATTAGATATATAAATAATAATAATGAGATATATTGTGCATCCATTTCAAAACAAAGGAGTTAAGATAAGTAATAGAAAGAATAATAAGGAAATAAAAAAAAAACATACTAATCAAAGTTCATAATCCAACGTAAGGATATAATTTAAAAAAATTAATAAATAATAAATAAATAAAAAACCCAAGTTCATTAAAGAGAGAGAGAGAGCGCGCGAGAGCGAGAGAGAGATAAGTAATCGAAAGGAGTTTGGAGTCATTTGGCAGAGATGGATGCGGTGGTTAAGGTATAAAGAAGTAACTAATACAGAAGAAGTACAAATTATAGAGAGAAAACCAACACTACTCGAATAACGAATGTTAAGGAGAAATGAATGGTAAAAGAGTTTTAACAAAACTACATAGAATATATAATGAAACAATCAATTAAGGAAGTTCCAGATAAATAAGGTCTGTGACCGGTGGATAGAGATGCCGAATAGCAATATCCTTGAAGTAGATGGAAGTTTTTAGTAAAGTAAGAAAAGAAAAAAGCGAGAAAGATATGCCCAAAATCAATCAAATACGCATTTTTTTGATTATGTTGTTTTTGAACAAGCGGGTGATCATTAAATTGTCATTCAATTTTGGCAAAATAACAAAGTCGTTAAACATTCAATTGATTATATATAGAGAAATGTCAAAAGCTGATCAACATATATCAAGATGGATTTAAATGACAAATAAAGTCAAAAGAGAGCGAGTGGTACATCCAACCACTGACCTCCCCACTCAGAATAGTTTTCTTTTTTTTGCCGCGCCCTGTTTTCCTTGAATGGAAAAATTTAAAAGTCAAAGCGTTACAACGTCTAATGAGTATGTTTTCATCAGAGAGAAAATGTACACGAAAGATATGTCACATCAAATGTTGTAAGAATGAGTCAAAGCGTTTACATCAAATAGGCAGAGAGAAAGCGTTACACGTGCAGATGATTTATAAAAGTCAAGCGTCACAATGCGAAAATCTCACTATTGATCATGTCCAAAGAGTAGAGACCAAGAGAGAGATTCATGAAGGAGGAATAAACGTAATGACGAATATATAATCATAGAACTAATGTAAGTCAAATTTCTGTTCACTATCTCCTTCTATGCTTATTCAATGTTAAATTAAAAATTTATCTTGGCAACAAATATAATTTCAGGAAACTCGTGCATAGATAATTGAAATGTATACAACACCATATGCTGGTAGAACATCAAAAATTGAATATAGTAAATGATATGATGAGTTTGTAAAAAAAAAGGTAGACTGTAGTTTTATACACTTTTTTATAGAGCACAAGAGTTTTGAATAATGCTACATCTAACAACAGTTAAATGCCTAAGGTCAAAGGTTGATGGATATGGTCGGTAGTGCGAAACATTATTAACTTAGTCAGTTGGCTGGAAGCTCTATAGAGCTACAACTAAAAGAGTACTGAGAACCATTAGTAAAAGAATAGTCAAAATAATACGTCCTTATTTAATAAATTAAGATCACCAGAGAGCAAATATCACATTTCTAAATGAAATTACTTGTAGGGAATAGTAAATAACGTTATCTTAGCGCGCGCCTATGGAAAGCACGCCGCGGAGGAAGAGTTATGGCAATAGAGAGAGAAAACTGCCAAAAAGATGCGACCAACAGACAAACTCAATATTTAATAGATGTTAAACGGCAAGGTTTTTGTCCAATAAGGATACAAGCGAGAGGAAGGAAAGAGTAAGAAACAAAGTTAATGTCGATTTTTTCGCAAAATGAAAGTAAGAACGCAACCGCATTAAAAGTATTTAGAAGATAAAATTAAATCCACACATATATATTCAATAACAATAGAGAGAAAACAGACTTCCAATTAAGTCGGGTCCTCAGGAGAATGGCGATTTTGTAAGTGCGGCCTAAAAAGTCTACTTGAAGCCGTCATATAACAGTATCTTAAAACAAAAGCGAGGAGTTTCAATTGAGTTAATAGAAATACGATCGTCGTATTTTCACTATGGAAAGAGTATCATCCATGGAGGCGAAAAGCCACAGCGTGTATATTAAAAATTATAAAACTAACCAAGAACGACATAGTGTGAGACGTTCTTGACTTTTAATCCGGATTATGCTTTCTTGGCCACATTCCCGGTGGGATATATCGCTGAATTTTGTACATATATATCTATTTTCATAAGGAAAACCCACACACATAAGAACTCTCATTATATCGTACAAATCATATTGGCAGTAGACGAACCAACGGGGTCAGGTGTAATTAAACCCCAATTTCTTTCCTTTTGCTAAACTTGAGAGATATAACAGTATACACAAATTAGAAGGTGAAATTGAATGGCGGGAACCGCCCAAAGGTAGGTAAATCCTGCTCTAAAAAGCTAAGGTATGAGGTCGAACACAGCATCGGGAATGTTAATGAAAGGTAGGTATTTATAAAACCTCCGGGTCTCTATTCTACACAAGCCACCACCACGAATACGAATCAAAGGGACGAGCGAAATCCATAACTGCTCAAAAAAGTTAGTATGTTATGGATGGAGGTAATGGAATATTTAATAAGATTACACCAAACTGGACCGCTAAGATACATGTAGATAATCCATATCATGGTTAGGCTGAGGAGTGAATCAATATAATAAACTTTGAATCCAGAAGGAGGATGATGCTCAAGATGAATAGCGATAATAAAATTGAAAATGATATTATCTGAAACAGATGAATTCCTTCGATGGGCAGAACTTACAGAATCTCATATAGCAATCTAGAATGTAAGAAATATATGATGCATAGCAAATTGAGTTTAAGTAAAAGTAGAAATTTTTTGGGGAGAAAAAAAAATAAAAAGAGCGATAATGGAAAAGATTAGAAGAAACAGACAGAGAAAAAAAAATCTTTAGAGAAAATTAGACCACTTTTTGAATGAACCCGAGGTCAGCATATCAATCTGAGCACCTCACCATACTTAGAAGTACGGTATATTTTAGAGAGTACTAAGGTAGCGATCCATTGAACAAATCAAAATAGAAGTGTTGAACTAAAGAGCTGTTAATTATTGATAGTTTATAATTAGAGGAAGAATATGAGTGCTCATTATAAGTTTGAATATTTTATGTGGATAGAAAGTCATTTAAATAAATATTTGGTAAATTATTAATTTACAGCATCTAACCTTATATATAGAAGAATCAATTCAAAGAAGAATCAAAGAAGATCAATTCTATGAAGGACAGTCTTTGGAAATCAAAGGTGGAAAAAAATAAAATTCAACAAAAAAGGGAGAAAGGAAAAATAAAAATTTTAATAAAGAAAATAAATAAAGTTTTAATAGAAGAAAGTGAAGAATTGTAATCGTGTTCATTTCTTATCCGAAAGACTGTCCAAGGGGACAACGAGGCAAGAAGCTGCTTCTCTATCTGTATCAAAAAAGGTTCGAATTTATGGAATGGAGAAATTGATAGACATAATACTTAACCCTGCTGAAAATAATTAAAAGACCATTTACATGCAAGGTAGGCTAACATGGGCACTGCTGCTCAGAATGATGATTTTAAAAATAGGAATAGGTGAGAGAGTGTTGTTTCTAAATGTGTAGATAGCGCGAAAAAATTTAGGTTAATCTCAATAGAATTAGGTGTTAAATAGACGACAACATAGAATAAAGTTAATAGTGTAGATAATAAGAGTATTCGCGGCAAGATATACGCGTATAATCCATTAAGAGGGTAAGGAAAATTGAGAGAGAAAATCTTCGAAGAGGTAGCGGAGCCACACGAAAACAAGCAACAGAATGGTTGGCGGGTTCGGCGCGATGAGTGCACTGACAATTAATTCGCCTTGACTGTGCGGTCTGGGAATAGTTTGAATAGAGAATAAGAAGGACTAAGAAGAGAATATTAGAGTTGTGTCCTTGATTGAAACATGCCTAGAGAGCCGGCTCGGGAATTGTTCCAAATAAACACACGATTTGATGCCCTGTACGAGAGGCGTATGAGGGAGGAGAGAGGGGAGAGTTTCCATTCAATAAAGTGGAAATTAGAATAAAGAAGGCGAATGTTACAGGAACTTATCTGGAGATACAAAAGCACAGACCGGTGAAACCCAATGGCGAGGGCCAAGTTGTGGCTTGTAAATACTTAAACGGGAATAGAGAGGCGTCCATCTACCGGAAGGAAGAGAAACTGGTCTAGCTTTTATCAAGGTGATTTTTATATTATGAGCCCTTGTAGGGAGCGGGGAATGTATGGTGTGGCAATTTGTTTGTAATCTCGCCCGCCCATTACACCCACACAGTCTTTTTTAGCTTTCCTGCTTTCTTGAAGCTTAGGTATATATTCTAAGATTAAGTTAATTGTTCTTGAAGATATTGGGTCGAAAAGTAAGCCATCTAAGAGAGAAATGTTCAGACAGAGACACAATCCCAAGTGTTAAGTGTGAGGAAGGTGCCAATCTTCACACTACCCCACAAATAAATGATAGAAAAGATGAAACACACGAAAAGGTGAACATAATCCGGAATTTTTCTAATTACGATGATGCGTCGCGAAGGAGAGCAATTAGTAACTAATCAAAAATAAATATTCCACACAACAGAAAAAAATACAAAGGACTATGGATTACGCACACCATTTCATGTTTATGCGAGTTGACTCGGGGCTTTTCCCTATTTTTCCTATTAATTAATGATATATATTATTTAATAATTTTATATTTTTATAAACATACAATAAAATATTTATAGAAAAATATATTATTAATATTGAGAATAAGTTATTTATGGATAAAGTATAATATTTACCCCATATCTGCAAATTTATGTTATGGTATATCATTTATTATATTTATTTATTATATCCAGTATTATTATTATTTATCACTACCAGTGATTAAGGATGACCCTGATTACTATCATTTATAAAAAAATATTAGGGGTTTTCCTTTCATATATGAATATATATAGGATAAAAAATATAAATGGTATATTTATTATAATTATTTTTATTTTTTATATTTAGTAGTTAATATATATTTATTTTTTTTACTAATCATTTTTACTACTGTGCTAATGAAATTTTATAAATATTACTTTTAGGTAGGTAGTCATAATAAAGAATTTAAATAAATAATGAATTATTTTTTTGTAAATAAATATTTTTATGATAGGAATTATATCTAATATACAATATAAACATTATATTATAAGTTTATTTAAAAGTTTATTTATAATTATTTATTTTTTATTAGGAAGGGAATAAATAAAAAAAAATAAAGGGTTTATATTAAATTATACAAGTTGGACAAAATAATAATAAATGATCTTAGACCATAATATTAAATAAATAAGCATTATATTTTATTTTTATATTATTTTATTTTATTGTATAGGTTGTGTTGTTTTTGTTGTTGTAAGAGAGGAGAGAGATGTAGAGAAGTAGAGTTTTTAAAGATTTTGAGAGAGTATGAGAGAGTAGAGAGAGATTGAGTTAGAGAGAGAGAGATTTTAGAAGTTAGGTTAAAACCAGATGTAGTAGTTTCTATTGACTCATTATTATTTTAAATTTTTGTTTTATTTATTTTTAAAAAGATATAAACGTCTTTTGTGTGGTTTTTAATGGTTTATTTTTTCTGCTAATATAATCTAATCTCTGCTCCTGTAATATTCTGTTTTTTTTTTGTTTTTTTGATTGTTCTGAACGAGTATGAATAATGTTGTTTCAATTATGTTTTATAATGTGAATTTTCAAGTTACAATTTTGAGTAGTGTTTAAATTGTCGCCACTTAGCGTCATTTCAATGATCTCATCAACCCAAGTATATTTTTGAAACTATCGGTTTCGTTTATTTTGAAATGTGTTATTTATCGTGAATTTAATTATTGTATATTTTCATTAATTAGTACTTTCATTTTTATATCGTTTTAATTATATTTATTCTATATATTAAAGTGTGATTTTTTTTTAATTTTTTGTCATGGTTTTTGTCGTTATTCTTTATATTTTGCATACTTGAATATTTTTATAATGAAGCAAACTAACTATTTCTCATGTATTTAGTTTAGTTAACTTCTATTTTTTAAACTTAATTATTTATTCTGAATAAAAAATAATAATAATATAATTCCAGTTTTAAAATTTTGAAACCTTTATCTCGCATGATATACTTGCTTCCAACAAAACTGATAAATTCTAATTGGAGAACCTCCTCTCATACTACACACCACCTCTCCAACTTCTCTCTAATGTGTATTTAAGCTTATACGTGAATATAACACTCTTGTGGCTCTATCAAATGTGAAAGTAGTTTGGCACAAGGGGAAAACTTCCCTTCACTTGAGCACAATTGTATACATATATTACTATCACGAAAACGTTCACAAATTTAACTAGAGGTGTTGTTCTAAAGAAGAGAATATGTCAGGGTGTTATTGAGATAGAATTATTTATACTTGTGGATTATATTATATATATTATAAATTTTTTTAAATTATAAAAAAAAAATTGTATGTACCGTATTTATGATTTTATACTTTTTTTAAAAATATAGAAAATTAATTTTATATATAATATTATTTTATCTCCCCCTTATATAATAATATAACTAACAATAAATAAAAAATATAACATATACATATTATTATAATTTAGATACAATGCTGGTACATTATTTTTATCAGGTTTTTACCTGATAAATATTGCTTATTTAGGTTTATATTATATTATTTTTTTTAAAAGGGAAAGTAAGCCTAAATAACGATACCTTTAATATCCCCTTATTTATTTGATATTTATTGTATTTATAGGTGAATTAATTATTGAAAAATTTTACATATATTGTGATATTTTATATATTATATTGTTACTTATCTGTTTCTATAAACGTAATTCAATTTTTTATTTTTTATTTTAGTAGTAGTCTCTTTGACAATATTTTTATGGTATGAGTTTTATTATATTATTATATAATTATTAACTATATATATAAAATAATAAGCGAACAAAAAATAATAAATATACTAGCGGGAAAAGTATATACCGGAGATAAAAAAATTTTTCTAGCCATCATATAATTATATATATATATGTTTGGGTATAAATATAAAACGCCATTTTATGAGTGGTAGGATTATTAGGAGTCCTTATGGTTATTAAGGTATCTTGCATAAATCCGTAAATTCCTATATAAAAATTTTAACAGGAAATTAGATAAAAAATTAACACAAGAAAAATCCGCCAATTTCTGAAAAGACTAAAAATACTATTCTAGTCGGTTTCATAAACCATTTTATGCAAATGTTGAGCCAAAATTTCATTAGAACTTTTGAAGTTTGCGATCCCAAAAAATAGATGATTACTTTGATTATATACCTACCTAATACTATATACATAAAAATAAATTAATCAATAAAATTTAATAATATAAAATTATATAATAATTAATATTAATATTATATATTTAATAATATTATATATATAATATAATATATAATTAATATTAATTTAATATATATATAGTATATATAATTATATATATATAATATATATATATATATTTATATATACTATATAAATATATATAAACATAGTAGTTTCTGTATCTATGTGGTAAGAATAAAAATTAAAATATAAATTCTTTTAGATGAAGTATTTCTGTGATAAAAATATATATATATATATATAATATATATATATTATATTAAAATATATATTATATATATTAAATAAATATATTATTATTATATTATATATTAATTAATTATATATATTATATATTAATTATTATAATAATAAATAAGTAATAATATATATATATAATAATTATATATATTTATATTTTAATATTATAATATATTATTATATTATTAAGAATCTTTAATATATATATATATAATATATAATAATTTATATTATATTATATATTTATACTATATAAAATTTATTTATAATATATCTAATATTATTAAAATATATTTAATTTTATTATATTGATATTTTTAAATTTTCTTGATATCTATTGAAAATGTTATTATATAATTAAAAAAATTATATCTATTATTATCATTTAATATATATAATATATAATATTATATAATATATATTATAATATATTTATTTATATTTATTAATATTATATACTATATATATTAAATTATAGAATTATACTATAAATATATATTATAATATTATTATATATATTAATATATATATATAATAATATATATATATTAATATTATATAAATAAACTATACTTGTATATTATTATTATCAATAAATATATTTTATAGTTAACATTTTAACCCTTTATATTATTATTTCTATAAGGGGTAAATAATATATTTTGGTACGAATATGTTAATAACTTTAATGGATTATTCCTCGGGAGTGTTATATTTATTGGTAGTTATTATATTTTGTATTGATTTTATAGTAAAGATATCACCCTACGTATATATACAGTAGGTAAATCCTATATCTGTAGCACTCACCATTTCTACACATACCCCTATTTTGAGGGGTGAGATATGTTTTCTATTTTATATAGCCTTTATTTTTCACTTCACATCGCATAACTCAAATATATGTGTAAGTATTACACAACCTAACCTAACCTAAATATAATATACTTACAATGTATTATACTCAGAATTTATATTATTCGAAATAAATATTACATTAAAAATAATTTTATGAAACTTTAGTATCCCCCAATAAGAGTTTATAAGAATGACACAAACAAATTATCTATATTATATATTTATTTTTCAAATCTATAAAACAATGTCATAGGGTAATTAGGTATTATGCAACAGCATCATTCCTATTGTTTTTTATGATTAACTTATTCTTTTTTAATGTTCTCCCTCATATATAACATAGAAATTTATCCCCCCAATTATATTATTTTAAATAGATAATATTACTAAAAAATTTCTATTACCTACCTACCCTACCTACCCCATATAAGAGTTTATCCAAGAATAGACACAAACAAAACAAAACGATCTCTTCGTACTCTTGAGCACTAAATACTAATAGTTTCACATTGAAATGCTCCTTTTTCTCACTCCAAATAATAAATATTTTGTTAGGTATATAATAGAAATATTATTATTTATGATTTATTATATGGTTTATATTATACTTTATAAATACATTTATTTATTTACCCTATCAATAAGTAAACATTTAAACGTAATGATAACTGATGTGGTTTATCATTTTTCCATTATAATATTAAGGTATTTTAGCCTCCATTTCCTCAATGTTATAAAAATAACATAAACCCCTGTAAGGTAAACAGATTGTATTTACGCTTAAGGGTGTTATTATAGATGAGGTACCTTGTCTACTACTATATTTATAGAGTAGTTATTCGTTATAGGCAGTCAGTTGTGTTTATTATTTTTAGGGTATATATTATATATAAAAGGTAATTATTTATTTTTAAGTGAGTTTATATATGAGTATTATGAGTATTTAAGGTTTTTAAGGTATAGTATATAGGGTTTTTTAAAGGTTATTAATGGGAGTATATTTATTTTAATATAGAAATATAGGTATATTTTTAAGGTTAGAGTTATTTATATATGAGCTTATTATATAGGGAGTATATATATATTATTTATATATATTATATATTATATAATTGTGGCCGTAGACAGAATTTTTTTCGGGTGGTGTTGATATATGGAGTAATATTTATATATTTTTATAGGTATTATATGTAATGAAGGTATAATAATTAATTTCGAGGGAATTATAGCGATCCTTATAAAACCTCATTTTCCAATTTATTTATGTATAACAAATTGGTTTAAAGGCCGTTCTTATTCGAACAAACTTATAAAGCGGAAAGAAAAAAACGATAAAGCTTTTAAAGATATAGGGTTCAATTGACTATACAAGGCATACATTAGATGGTGCAGCTTGTCTTCTTAATTCTAATAAGTATTTTCCTAGTAGGTAAGTAATATTATATAGTAAATTATCAAGATTACAGTGATTTATTTATATACTATTAAAAAAATGTATATACTCTTGCTTGATCTTCTCTTAACAAAAGAAAAGATTGAGATAACCCCGCTCCGTCGTAGTACCGTGATGAAGTAGTAACAATGATTAACATGCGGGTCTATTTAAAGAGACAGTTAGTTAGGTCGTTCCTATTTTCTGTCAGAATATTTAGAAAGTTATTATGTTGTGAGAAAAACCCTATAATGTCCCAGTAGCAGCAACAAAATAAACTATAAATTATCTTACGCGCTGGAGTGATTCATGAGTGCGCGAGGTATTTAGTATAGAACACATAAAAAAAAAAAAACCTTAACCATCACAAATGGAGGACCACTATCATTTCACTTCACTATATTTTACATAAATTTTCTTAAGGATGTTAGATATAATCACTACTACATTGCTGCACTAAATGACTTTAATCTAAAGATTAATTATTGAAAAAATTCACATATAAGAAAAAGATAACATTAGTAACTTCCGTCTTTTAATATAATATGCTTTTCCCACTTTTACATTATGAAATTCATGACGCACTATATAGCGTTGTGGTCGCATTCTCGAGCGTTCATTGAGAGCGCAACTCTATGATACTCCAATAGAGGAGTTGTTTCTTCATGTGCATCTCCAGGAGTAAATGTGGCAAAGTATTAATGTCAGAGTCTTTGCTCGAGTAAAATATCGTTAAGAATACGAACGAGGACTGAGACTGCTCTGGCATAGTATGATGGTGTAGAAAAGAACTACTATAATGTTCATACAGTAACGAGAGATGTAAAGAATATCACACTCAAGGACTAAGACAACATTACTGAAATAATAATATAATTAAACAAATTGCAACAGAGATCTCTGCGCGTCCAAGTAACAGATTTCGTGTAAAAGAATTAAAGGGATTTTTATAAGATATAGTTACATAATACTTCATAAAAGATCTTTACTCTACCTAAAGAGCCTTACATAATAGTTGTGTCTTTAAAAGCTATCTATAATCATTTAGAAATCTCCTACACGAGCGCGGCAATTATTCTTTCTCATGTCAACACTTATGTTTTATCTTCACAACATCGTGATAGTTGATCATTTTTCTTTGGGGAATATTTCCTATTTTTTCTAAAATAGTGTCCAGTTGTTTTCCCTGTGCCAATAAAGCTTTTAATGTGTTGTACCACAGTAAAATATGAACATATCAATGAACGCCTTGGATATTTTCGAACTAGTTTGAACACCTGCTTTCAAACTTTTCTTCACTCTCTCGCTGCATGCTGATTAAAAAATCATCAAGCATGTGGTATCTCGAATCATGGAAAATCCTATTGCGTCTGTTGCTGCCTATAGAGCTGGTATTGTCTATGGTCCGGTTACGAGGATTCTCCTTTTGTGCTTGTCCACAACCACTAAACCTAGACAAATTTTCAAAAACTACAATAGGATTTCCTCATATTTATTAATATATGTTCTTAATTTGTTCTGATAATTATTTTTTTTATTAGGAAGTGTGATTATTTCTAAATAGGTAGAAAGCATTTCTTGAATTACAAACAACGAGACATTTGATATGGTGTCTGAGACAAGCAACCGAAAGAAAGATCATTTTTAGTAGTGTGTTTCAATTTTCACATTGTTAAAAAAATAATACCCAGGGGCATTGTATATTTATTGCTGTTGAGATTAAACAACTATGATATAATTAAAAAAGAACGTATCAACACAGGCATCATTATATAAACTTTATTGGAAAAGTAATCAAAAAAAACTGTAGAGAGGGACACAATTTTCACAGTCACTAAGTGGGGACAACTATTTATTATATGAGAAAAATTGGCACAACACGACTCCTTCCAGGGACAAAGAAATGGATGCAGAATACATCGTATCAGCCTATAGTGGCAGTTAAGCTGCTTGTGAGGAATAGTTGCTAAATATCGACCTTGTGTACGAATTTTAGAGAAGTTTTTAAAGTCTAATTTATATTTATGTTTAGAAAGATTAAGATGGAAAAGAGTAGTTTGAGATGAAATCAATGTAAATGAAGCCTTTCTTCAAATATATTGTATAATATTAAATTTTAATCTATGAAGAATATTTAGAATAATTTAGATATTATATAGAATATGTCAGTTATTTTATTAATATATAAAAAATAGATATATTTATATATTAAAATTTTAATAAATATAATATATACTACTAATAATATTTTTATTTTTATTTTATAATAGAATAATATCTTTGCTGTCTAAATTAAATTATTTTTATACATTTATTATTCTGTTTTCATTTATACATCTTTATGTATTTATTTCCTACTATTTGGCTACTATAATATTATTATATATAACTATTTAACCCTAATAACTGATAAAAATACCCGCGCGCGAGAGTTATTCACCTGCTGGATAGAGATAACCTGGCACCTAGCACACAAGATTGAACCGCGTAAGTGCTTGATCACTACGCCAGCGTTTATCTGCTAGGTGCCCAGGTTCATCCCGCAGCCAGATAATGAACATGCATATGTGGGGTAATATATTTAATCCTATAATTTATATTGTTTGGAAAAATAAATGACACGAGTTACTTAAAAAAATTAATTATTCTTCACCTTTATTTTTTTTCTTGTGAGTCTTATTTATATTGTTGAGTCGTTACCTATCAAATATATTATTTAGATTATTTTTTTATTCGTACTAAGAATCTCCGTTTTGTATATCTCCAAGTGGAATCAAAGTAGCTCCAATATTATATTCTTCATATTCTGCGGATTCGCGGCAATCGATAAGTTTATACTTTTCACTATTCTTTCTTTTAGATATATAACTTAACTACTATATATTATATATTAATATATATATTACTTAAAACTTACCGTATTAGAACAATTAAATTTTTATATATATTTAAAAACTTGGAATATAGCTTTGGGACAAGCCAATTACTGTATTAAATCTTAATTATATATTATCATATATAAATTTAATTATTAAATCATTATTATTAATATTAGTTATGTATTAGTGTAGTTTAACTAATATTTATTATTATTTTATTAATTATATATAATGTATTATTAAATATTATTATATATATTATTAATTTATTGTTATTATTATTATTAATTTATTAATATTGTTATATCTAATTATTTATTACTATTAAATTATTTATTATTAATTATTATATATTATTATTAATTATAATTATTTATTTATATTTATTTATTATTTATTATTATATTACTATTTACTTCTAAGTTATATATTATTTATATCCCCAAATTATTACTTATTGATTATTATTTTTAATTATCTATTATTATAATTATTATTATTTTATTTTAATTAATATTATTTATTATTTCATTATTATATTAATTATTTATTATATATTATTAACTAATATACTTATTTATTTTCTTTGTTGTTCCATTATGGTGTTTAAATCATGAGCTTATTACAAGATTTTGAGTATTATTGTTATAAGTATATCTGTAGAAAATAGGGAATAATTTATTCTCTAAACTTCGTCAAAAATTAAATAATACAGAGTTTAACATTGCTATCTTTGGTTATTTCAGAACTCACTCGAGAGAAGATTTTTAAAGTTTGTCGCCCGTTGTAAATAGATCTCTTAGTTCTCAGCATGATCCTTCAGTTGAGATATCTTTCTGATGTGTCCCTCTTTACTTATGAGTTGTGCAAGGTCGACCAAATTTAGGTTTTGTTGCTATTTTTCACTCTGTTTTTAATTGCAAATAATAACTTCAGTAAATTTACCTAAAAAAATAATATAATGGAAATATATTATCTAATTATATATTATCCTCTTTTTCTAAAAATCGATAAATTTAACCATATTTTTTTGAGAATAATATTATAAATTATTAAATGTCGGTGTTTATACAAGTATGTTATCACTGTGATAAAGAGAAAGTTAACAAAACCAATAGTTGTTATTAAAACTTTTTTCTATCATAATCTTATATCCTAACTATATAGAAAACAAAATATATCTATTAATATCTAAATATTATCTTATCTATGAACGTACTGTTAAAAAATCATGAAAAAGTGAGTATAATAACCTAATAAATTAAAATACATTAAATATTTCAGATATTATTTAATTTAAAGAATATTGTGAAATCTAATTAATTATTTATAATGTTTTGTACAATCCTATATTTGTCAAGAGTGTTGAGACCTTAAATACTTTTTTGATTATTTAATAATTATATTATAATTATTTAAATTAATTATTAATTATTATATTTAATAATATTATTATTTATAATTATTAAATATTTTTATTATTATTATTATTATTATTTATTTATTATATTTTTATATTATTATTAATTATTAATTATTATTATTAATTATTAATTATGTATTATTATTATAATTACTTATTATTTATATGATTATTATTATTATTATTAATTATTATTATTTATACTATAATAATTATTTATTATTATATTTATAATTAAATACATTATTTATTATATAAGTATAACTTTTAATAAAAAAATACTGTTTAAAGGATTATTAGATATATATAAATTAAAGAATAAATTATTAATATATATATAAGTAATATATATTACAATATTTTTATTATTGGTCTAAAATAATATATTAAAATTATTTTCATAGGAGTTAATTAAAGAACTACTAACCAAAATGACAACAAGAAAATTTGTAACAAAAAATAAAAATGGAAACATATTTATTTATTGAACCAATACCAATAAGAGTTTAAACGCAATAACTCAGTGGCAAAAAACTCACCATCCACTATTGAGCCGAAGAGGAGAGACAGTGAACGTATAATGTATCACATAAGAAGACTTATAAACATGGCCCCCAAAACCCTAAACCGGAGTGGCTGAAGCCCATCCCTTTGGTTTTGTAAAGTGAACTTAAGGGAAGAAGATCAGTTATGTCTGTAAATAGGCTGTATCAATATAGAGACGAGACAGATATTGCTCCAATAAAAGTTTAAAAACTCACAACCTAGCAATACCTTAAGACAAAAAAAATGGAAAAAAAACGACTGACGGGGTGCGCCTCGCGCGCGCCAGTATATAAAAAATTTTTTTCGAACCTGTAACCCTAAGATAATTAAATCAGAACCATTAAAAGAGAATCTATCGAAATTCATTTTTTTCTCCTTTTTTTTATTGGTGGTAGGATTACAGGTGGGTTTAACAGGGAGATTCAATTAATTCCGAGCGGTCGGGGGCTCGTTTTCCCCCCGCGCCTTTTTTTGTTTTTTCCCCTATTAAGATCTCACGATTTGAATAAATTTCTTAGCTGGTAAAAAATAGAATATTTCATCAGGATAATTATCATCTTTATTTTTTTTTTTTTAAAAAATTCTTTTTTTAGGATTCCGCTGGTAATGAATTAATAGGCTAAAAGACCATAGTCCTTCCACCTGAAAATTAAATTTTGGTTAAAAGTTTGACAATAATCATAATTATAAAAAATTAAATAATTTTATAAAATAAAAAAAAATAATATAAAAAAAACTAAAAACCAAAATTTCCCTTCTTCCCTGAACCAAACCCTTAAAACCTTCAAAGGGAAGAATAATTATATATTAATATTAATATAGTTACTATTAATATAAATATAAGTTCCATAACTATGTAAACATAAATGTTCTAAACATTTTATATATAATAATAAATATTTATTATTATTTAATTTATTACTTATAATTATTTTATTTTTTATTAATTTTATTAATTATATTAATATATTATATATATTATAATTTTTAAATTAAATAAAATTGGGTAAAAAAAAACCTCCTTTAAAAATTTTTTTTGTTAAAAAAAAAGTAAGGTTTTTTTTGTTTTTCCCCCCTTTTTCTGAAACCTATTATCGGAATTATTTTTTTTAGAGGTTTTTAATTCGATTTTTCCGGGGATAATTGTTGTTTTGGGTATCGATTAATACAAATCAAATAACCGCAGAAAAGAATTTTCTAAATTTTAAATTCATAGAAATATAATTAATATTAGTTAATATTATATATTTATTTAAGTTTTAAAATTAAAATATATATTAATATATATATAATATTATTTATATAAATTAATTTATTTGTTATATAAAAGATATTATATAAAATTATATTTATTTTATAATATAATATAATAATTATAATTATATTATTAAATTATAAATAATTGAGAAAAGAAAATAATAGTGAAATGATATTACAAAA
>JABUQX010038261.1:0-15000 GCA_015478945.1 Trachelipus rathkii
GCAAGTTTTGAAAAAAAATGATTAGAAAATGAGGGAGAAGAATGAATTAAATTGTATTTAGGTTTTTGTATTTGCAAACAGGCGTATAATGATTAATACCGGAAGCTCTATGCAAGGTGTTATATGTGTAGCTTTCTCTCTCTCAAAAAGATAATGACGAGAGAATATATATATATGATTTATATATATATATATTATGCTATATATAATATATATATTTAGTATATATTATATATACTCTCTCTCTATAGTATATAATATATATTATATATATATATATATACTAATATATATATATATATATATATAAATATATATATATTATATATATATATACAATAATGAGCTGAAGTGATTGTTTTAATATTAATTTCGGAGTGAGGCAGGGATGGGCGCTCTCTCCTTGGTTATTCCAATTTGTATATGGATGGGGTATGAAAGAATTAGAGTGAGATGGCATTGGATGGTGTTAAGAATCCACTGTTGTTGAGTCGTTTCATATAGTTCTCTGACTTTGACTCCACCCTCTGCAAAAACACAGATCCAGAACTCCTCTCGATCTCTCACGGCAAGCCGATCTCCGACTCCACCTTCTTTCAAAATTACCGACTCCCCTACTCCGCGACTCCGACTCCATAATCTCGGTTAGAATGATGGAGTAGAAAGAGAGTGGAGGATGCTCCTACCTATTATGTTGCGTGTGATTTGGTTTGTGTGGGAATGAGAGAGTTGGAGAGGATTGTAAGAGATTTTGCACAGGGGAGTGTAATAGAAGAGTTTGAAGGTAATCGTTAGATAAGAGTAAGCGTTATGGTTTTGTAAGTGAAGCACAGGTCCTCGGTGTGAAGTATGTTAGATGGTGAGGAGACGCTGGAACAAGTGTCTGGGTTTAAATATTTAGTATATATGTTGATGAAAAGGGGCACGGATGATGCAGAGTGTACGTCACGAACTCGTGAATGGGCAGGAAGGTGGCTAGTTGCAATTTAAATCGTTGGTGGATGCAAAGGGACAAAGTCTTCTTACGTGCGCTAGGGTCTTACATGAGGCTATAATTTTTTAATTAATAATGATAATAATGAAAAATTTCATATACACAAACCAATAAATTGCTTAAGATACCGAATTAATGTCATTTGGAAAAAGTTAAAAGTAACGGGGCTCACTATATATCTCTCTATACTCTATATATCCTTTCAATACAGAAACGTTTCTAATAACGATAATCGCAACCTACCTTTTTCCAAGTAACGGAAGTAACGATAACGAAAACTACCCTTTTTGGAGTAATCGATGCCCACCTTATATAATATTAGATTACTATTAGTATATATATATTCTATATTCCTATATCTGTATTTCCTATATATATATATATATATATATATATAATATATATATATATAATATACTATATATATATATATATATATATATATATATATAAGTCTACCATATATATATATATTTACTAATAAATTTTTCATATACTCTATATATTAATATATATATATATATTACCTATATATATATATAGCACTATATATATATATAACGTTATATATATATATTATTGTAACCTAAATATAATTGTAGCTAATAGAGACATTGCAAAAATTAAAGAAGCGTAATTATAAGTAGGAAATTAATTAAATTAAAAATCTAAACAACGAAAAAAAGAAAATCCAAACCACTCCTTGCAATGAGAGACACGTACAACGGAATTGACCAGCCTGGCCAAATACCTTTTTCTCTTTCTCGTTTCTCTTGTCTTTCTTTCTCTTTCTCTTCTCTCCCCTATCAGTGATGAAAATAAGCAAATCTTTACTAATTCTTGGTCCAAGGTGAATACGGATCTAAACAATTAAAATCGTTCTAGTTTTTATAGATAAATATCTAATTCATGCTTATACATTCGGAGATATCTCAGAATAATAATAATAGTTATTACTTATACCTAGCTAGGTTATATATTATATATAATTATATATGATATATACTCGTATATATATAGACATATAGATAGTGTTTTAATATATAGTATATATAGTATATATATATATATATATATATAAATTATATATATATTTAAATATTGTTCTTTTAAATATTACATAATAATCGCAATTATATAGATGTTAAAGAATAGAACATATAATGAGAAGGTTAAAGAAGTAACTGCCTTCTCTGGGATTGAACCACCGGCATGTTGCGCGTCGAGGGACTTTACTCTCGTGGTATATATACTCTCTCTATCCTCCAACCCAAAAAGTTGGATTCAAGAACAATTATAAAGCAACGAGTTCCCTCAAGGCGACGATCACCAGCGGTCCAGCCTGTCCTTAGCTCTATTTAACACTTCTAAAAAATATAAAGAAACGACTATATTTATAATATATATACTATTATATATATATATATATATATAGCTATATATATATATATATATTTTATATATATATATATAATAGATATATCAATATCATTAAGTTGTATGTACTGACATATAATTCATATACTAGTATATATATATCATATCTATATATATAGAAAAGTTATATTTAAGAAAGAAAAAGTAGATTTTTCAGTGCCCAAAGAGAGATCCCCATTAAGACATTGCAAAAATGGAAAAGTGTTATCATGGTAAATGGAAACAGTCTGTGCGTACTAATTAACATCGGATCTTAATAAGATATGCCTGTCCATTTGAGCACCAGAATATTAAAAATAACACAATAAGTTAAAGTTAAATTAATACTGTCAAGTTCCTAATAATATGATCTTTTTACACTTAATACAATACTTGTAATAAATATTACTTTTCTGTTTTAAAATTTTTTTAATATTTATTGTAGAGTATAATCTATATATAAAAAGCTGGGTAATTAAAGCATTATACAATTATATTGCATTTCTACAAAATGTAAAATTCAATATCTCAAATATCATGGCAACTTGGCGTTTTTTTCATATTATGATCTAGAAATATCATATATATAACGTATATATACTTCTATATATATATATATATATATTCGCTACTATAATATATAATAATTACATATCACCTCGTATAATAGTTGAGTATACATATTATATGGCTCCATTATTTATAATATTTATATAGTATATAATAATAATATACTATATTATAATCATATGCTATATATTATTATTATTACTATCTATATATATATTATATCATTATAATTTATTATACTACTTACCTATATATCCGTATGTATATATTATATATATATATTCATATATATATATATATATTATATATATATTTATTATAGATATATTATATATATTACATATATTATATATATAAATACCTATCGTTATATATATATTATGTATATTATCTACGTTATATAAATAATATATTCTCGAGGCTTTATGATAATATGTCAAAATATTAATTACAGAATCAGTTATAAAAGATGAAGCAGAAAACTTTCCCAAAATAACGTTCTGATGTCACGATTTCCTTTATAGGGATTCCAAGGAAGAGAATATAAAAAGTTGAGACAGACATCACCAGATGCTTCTTCACTCTTTCTCCAAATTAGGCCAAATCATTCTGCCTTTCGGCTTTTCATTATCCATCTGAGTTTTCTTTTAATACTAACTATTATCGTGAGACTTGTTTATAAGTTTTGGCTCCCTAATAACCATTTTTTCTTTATATATATATATATATATATATATATATATATAACTCTCATACTACTATTATATATATATATATTATAATAATTACTCATATATATATATATATATATATATATATATATATATAATATATATAGATATAATATATATATATATAATATTATATATATAATATATATAGGTGGATATTAGTATGATATATATATATATATATATTATATATATATAATTGACAAAAGTAACTTAACGCCCACACGGAACGGGGAGCTCGGATCAAAAAAAATTTTTCCCACAGGTAGCATCTATGATACATAAATAGATTTTTTAGGGTCGAAATGAATTTTTTTTTTTTTTTTTTTTTTTTTTTGTTTTTTTTTTTTACCTGTTCTAGGGGCAAAAATTTATATATATTATTATTGTAAAGTATACGATTAAGGACGACGTCTTGTGGAAAACAGATTGGAACGTATCCGACTAATGCTGTAGGGAGGGCGGAGGAACCCCCGCGACACCCAAATACCAAAGAGCGCGGGGTTCCGGAGACCCGTAGACCCTCCCCGGAGGGAGGGGGGAAATAGTCCTACCCCGTAGTTCCCCGGAAGGCCGGAGACCCCGACTCCTACCATCGGTGCGGTATACCCTTGGGTATTCTTAATTACAGTTTCCTTACTAAAATTTTACCAGATTTCCAAAATACTATCCTTTTACGCTGTAGTATTGTAGTTTTTTGAGTATGATTTTTTTTTTTTTTTTTTTTTTTTTTTTTTTTTTCATTTCGACCCTAAAACGTCTATTTATATATCAAGAGGCTACCTGTGAAAAATTTTTTTTGATCCGAGCTCCCGTTCGTGTGGGCGTTAAATAACTTTTTACTATATATATATATATATATAGTCATATTATATATAGTATATATAATATATATATATATATATATCATATATATTATATATATATATCATATATTAACATATATATATATATAATATATATATAGATAAAAATATACTATATATATATTATATATATAATATATATATATATTAATATATATATATGTTATATATATTAGGTGTGTGTGATGTGTTTTTATATATATATATATATATATATATATATAATTATCAATATATATATATATATATATATAGGCAGCCTCTAGAAGAGCCACATCCATATCTCAAAAACTACTACAACAGCTACCGGCAAAAGGAATACATTGCTGGAATCCTGGCATAATTTTTTACCGAGGAAAACTGTAAAAAAAAAAAAAAAAAAAAAAAAAAAAAAAAAAAAAAAAAAAAAAAAAAAAAAAAAAATTAAAAACAACAAAAAATACAGTGAAATGAAATACAATTCATTTTTGGAATCCTTGAAAAATTTTGGTTTCGGAAAATGTAAAAAAAAAAAATTTAAAAAAAAAAATTAAAAAATAAAAATTGGCTATTTTTTTTTGGCGGGGGGCTCCAAACCATAGTATATATATAACTTATTTATATTTAAATATATCTTTTTTTTAGGGGCTCGAGCCCGACGGGAACACAGGGGGGACGTTTTCCATACCTTAGGGGAGGGCGGGAGAAACCCCCGCGGAACACCCAATATTATATCTAAAGAGCGGGGGTTCACCGGAGACCCCCCCGGAGTGGGGGGAAATAGTCCTAACCCCGTAGTTCCCCGGAAGGCCGAGAGACCCGGACTCCATGCCATCAGTGCGGTATACCCTTTGGGGATTCTTTAGTTAAAAAAAAAAGCAAAATTAATAGAAAGGTCTATTTTTATTTTTAACGAGTAACCAATAAAAGGTCTCTAAATAGGCCTTCTAATCATATTACTATAATTATTAACAATAATTTTTTTTTTTTTTTTTTTTTTACATTTTCCTATCCAAAATTTTACGAGGATTCCAAAAATGTATTCCTTTTCGCTGTAGCTATTGTAGTTTTTGAGATATAATTTTTTTTTTTTTTTTTTTTTTTTTTTTTTTTTTTTTTTTTTTGCATTTTCGCACTAAATTGGACCAGCATTCCAGCAATGTTTTCCTTTTCCTGGTAGCTGCCTGTTATAGTTTTTGAGATATGGATTGTGGCTCTTCTAGAGGCATAACCATATATACTATATATATATATAATATAAGCTTGGCTAAATAGGAAAGAGTATAAAAAAACTTTACGAATGGGTATCTACTCCTTTACTGGTGGACAATTTAATGTTGGCAACTCCTCCGGCAGGTGTTGGCGGCCAGCATAAAACTAGGTCCCACGTTGAATTGCACCACAATTTTCTCAAAACAAAATAAATAATTAATTTTTATATATATATATATATATATATATAATATATATATATATATATATTATATATATATTATATTATATTATAATAATATAATATTATATATATATATAATATTAATATAAATATTTTTTTTTTACATAAAAATTTTATAATAATATATATTATTTTCTTTTTATAAAAATAATTATAATATATATATATATATATATATATATATATATATATACTATATATATATATATATATATATATATATATATATATATATATATATATATAATACTTATATATATATATATACCGCATACTCTATCTATAATATATATATAACATATCTATGTATATATATATATATATATATATATTATATTATATATAGTATATATATATTTAATATATATTATATTATATTACTATATTATATATATATATATTCTCCGAACATCTGCACCATCAATTTCGCGGTGCATTAATTACGGCAGTAGGTTCTTGGTCAAGCGATACTAAATTATGTTTTTCTAACCTGCATTAGAGGGCGCAGATTATTTAAGCTTGATAGCAAGCTCTTCTACGGTTCAACGCATTATATATCACGTCCCCCATCGAAGTGGTTTCGAATCAGATCAGCGAACCTTCTGTTACAGAAGCATGAAAGAGAGTACGTGATTTTTGTGTGTCGAAAAGTGGGTACAGTTGTAATATGTAAATGTTTACTATATTTTCTGGCGATTTTATTTTTGGTTGTGTAGGTATTGAGATTAGTTTAATAATACATCATACTGAAAGTTCAAATTAATTAATTACAGAAAATCCCCGGAATACAGCAATTTTTTGTGTCCGCTCAGGCAGTGTTTCTTTCAGACAATTTTCTCCAGGGGGGCTTTACAGAGATTCGGGGGGGCACATAAGTATAACATAATTTGCATAAAATTAAAGGATAATGATATTCTTGTCACTTGTCAGCTAATATTAGTCTTATTAGTTACTCTCTTACTGAATTAGTAAATATCCGAAATATAACCAAATCTTTAGTTGTAAAAATATAGCAATCTATTTGTGAAATTTAATGGGAACTTAGATAAATAAAATAACATAAGGGTACAGAAACATTATTATGAGAGAATATTATAATTAAAATATATATGAGTAATATGACTTTTTCAAATAAGGAATAATGATCTTTGGTAAAGATAAATTATAATACATATATATTTATATATTATATATCATATATTATATATATATATATATATATATTATATATAGTATAGTAATATATATATATATATAAATCATATATATTTACTATATATATATATATATATATATATATAATATATATATATATATATATATATATAAACTCTATGTATATTGTATATTTATAAAATAAAAATAAATATATAATATATATATATATATATATATATATAACACTTCCGTAGGTTGTAGCCCCGACGTTAGTACTTAGTAAGTTAGTGGTATTAAAGAAGTAAGTTTAAAGGAAGGGCTTGATCTAATATTTTAGATTTTGGGACCCCATTTTAGCCCCCAACCTAAAATTGAACATAAAATTCGGAATTTTTAGCCGAATTTGACCCTATAAACACCTAACTGTAGCTTTTTTTTGCCCTCTAAAACGTCGTTTTCTGGTGTTTTTCTGTGTCAGTAGTCATTCTAACAGAATTGTCCATTTTTCGTGATTTTATTTTTTTTTTTTTTTTTGACATTTCTCCTATCAACTTCCAGAATTTTTTTCGAAATGACTTCAAACTTGAAATATGCATATATAGGTCAATTACCTACAATAGTACAGAAGTACATTTTCGATTTTTTGAGTTTTGTGCTCAGCATTGTCCAATTTCCAAACCAACTTTTTTTGTGATTTTGAAAAAAAAAATTGCGATAAATTTTTTCTACTTATCCGATTAACATCAAATTTTCAGGACTTGTATCGTTGGACGAGATGCATCTTTTTTACTTAAATAACTTTTTTGTATACGCAAAAGGAAATTTTTAAAAAATTTAAAAATATATTTTTTTTTTAACATTTGTTCCAAGAACAAATCCAAAACTAATGCATATACAAAGAAATTATCTAAGTAAAAAATGTGCATCTCCCCCGACTACATTTGCCCTGAAAATTTCATCCACTTCGCCTAAACAGGAAAAAAATTATCTCAATTTTTCTTTTCAAAATCCAAAAAAAAGTGAGTTTGGAAATTGGACAACGCTGAGCACAAAACTCAAAATATCGAAAATGTACTTCTGTACTATTGTTGGTAGTGGACCTATCTATGAATATTTCAAGTTTGAAGTCATTTCGAAAAAAATTCTGGAAGTTGATAGGAGAAATGTCAAAAACATGGGTTTTGAAAAATTGAAAATTCTGAAAGAATGACTACAGACACAGAAAAACACCGGAAAACGACGTTTTAGAGGGCAAAAAATAAAAAACTACAGTTTGGTGTTTATAGGGTCAAAATCGGCTGATAATTCTGAATTTTATGTCCATTTTTAAGGGGGGGGGTGAAAATTGGGCGTAGCACCAGCCAAATATTGGATCGTGCCGTTTTAAAAGAATCGTATATGACGAGTTTTCTTCGTCGTATACAAGTCTACTGTTTTTTCTAGAAAATCCTCAGTTGGAATCTCAGACCCCTCGATGCTTATCATCATACAATGCATTAATTAAAGTTTCTGGTGGCATTCTATTTCTTGTCTTACTTAGTATTCGGTTCATAGTACTGAACGATCTTTCTACCGAGGCTGTCGTTACAGGAATGACAAGAAGGATTTCACAGAGCTTTTGTAACTCGCAATATCCCACGTCCGCTTCCAATATTTTCGACAATGAACTTTCATCTGCTTTAAATATTTCGCTTTCAAGCATCGAATTTATATAAAAATTGAAGGATTTCAGGTCAGCTAGTATACCTTCCGCATTAAGCATCGGAAATCTGTCACAAATTTTCTAACTTCACTATCCCGGTAAATTTGTTACATAGACTGAAACGTCTTCAAAGCTGACTAGCAAAATATCATTATATCAATTGATTTGTCGTTGAACCTTTCTTCAATTTCTTCGATTACACTATCGCAGTATATCTTCATCCCTTTAAATGCATTTTTCTTATCTTCATCAGCAATCAGGTACACTTCAGATGCATACTTCTCCATTTTTTCACACCGAACGTTTTTTTGTAAGTCACTATTGACGTCCCCACACTGATTTGCAATATTTTGCAGGTGCAATTTCGTTCCAGTAATTAGGGGATGACTTTGCGTCATACTAAAAGTCCCTTCTTTTGCAAAGCATTGCTAAAATAAGAGAGTGCACTAAGGAGTTCATTCATTGACATAACAGGTGACAATGGGGAAACTCTCATTCTGATTTCCAGCAAGATGTTCGTCCCTGCAAGTGATGGCAAGGTCTGTCCCTTCTTTCTGGATATGCGCACAAGCCATAACAAAAGTGACTTCAAGCTCCTGAAGGAAAGCATTTCACTTATCTTATAATGAATGATAACCATTTCACGGCAATGCATTCTGGAATCGTGAGGATTAGGAATCATGATTAAGGATTGCAATTTATCAGCAAAATATTCTTTTTTGGCGACTGTAAACAGTTTGTGAATGTCTTTCAAAAATATATAAAAAAAAACTTTGGACCTTCTTCGATTTTTTATTCCTGCAGGAGGCTGCTGCCAGGGGCAATATTTGTGTTCTACAGTGTATATAGAGAACTTCTTTGCTTGCCTTTTCTGAAAGCCTTTTCTTTACACCTCCACCTTTTCCAGCCATATTAGAAGCATCATCAAATCCAAAAGCATTAATGTTGTCATAATTAAAACAAGATCAGTCAGCTCCTTATCAATAGCATTTGCCATAGAGCTTCCTTTTCCAATGGGTATTTTAACAATTGACAAAACTTTTCTACGGGGATTTTTACCTCTTACTACCTAAGGCATTATGACTCAGCTCCATTTTCATTTCTCTCTCACAGACAAAGTGCTCTCATTTAGGCGAAACGGAGAACTTCTTGCTTTTCAGTGGTTTTTTTCAACTTCATCTTTCAAGACATTCAACCTCATACATAATAGAAGTTCACCGGCAGTGTCCTTGTGCTGTAATTCGACCTATCACTCTGATCTTTTCTACATGTTTTAAAATCATCATTCAATTTGTCCAAAATACTTTCAATCAAACTCTGATATTTAGTAGTGAAAGCTACTTCTTCCTTTACCAAAAAATACAACCCTCTCAAAAGTATTTTTAAACCTTTCCTATTTAAGTCTCTTTCACTTTCACTCTGTTGAACAATTTGAGCGTGAATCGGTTTCTTCAGAGTCTGTCTCTTGAGGTTTTCCATTTCTACACTTATAGTGTGAGCTGAAGAGTGTTCATGCCTCTCTAATTTCCCATTTTTTCCTAAAGCTTTTTTGAAAGTTGTGAATGGAACGGTTATGAATACCCCACCTGTCTTTTGTAGAACATTTGCAAAATTTTTCATGAAATTTTGGCACAGTTTACAAAATGCGCCTCGTTTTTCTTCACTGTATTTCAGCCAACTATATTTCTGTTCCCATTGCTTATTGTAGTAGCGTTGTTTGTCAGACGATTTTGTGGAATGTGAGCTGGATGATCCTGCACCTTTATTTTCAACATTTTTTAAATCAGTAGGTTTAATTTGTGAAAATTGATACGTTTGCGGCGTTTCCTCTCTCGGTTTTTTACTAGGTCCTGCTGCTGCCGTTTACTGAAATAGAGTCTATTGTTCTCCCTCATGATCCAGAAAAGAGAAGAGGTGCCTATGAAAAAAGCTTTTAAAAAAATATAGCGCTGAGTATATATATTATATATATATATATATATATATAATATAATAATATATATATAGTATATATATATACTATATATATATATATATATATATATATATATATATATTATATATATATATATATTATATATATATATATATATAATATATATATATAATTTTGTTATTTTTGTGTTGGTTCGTTAATGTTTTCTTACTCTGTTTCAGCGTTCAGTAATATTTTTATTCATAATTCGATCAGAATTTAGAAATGCCACTTGCAAAAAGTAGTGTAACTACTTTTTTTGGAAATAAAAGTAAGTAAAGGCCCTCGTATTGAAATTGTAACTTTTGTTGAGTGCGACTTTGCAAATAACGCAGGGCACTTCAAATGGGAGGTCCACATCGCAAAATTGCAACAAATTGTGATGACATCAAATAGAAATATTTGACTTACAAGATCAATATATATATATATATATATATATATATATATATATATATATATATTATATAATAATGTCTATATGTATTTATGTATATAAATTATCTGTATATATATATATAATATATATATATATATATATATAGATAGAATATATATATATATATATTATTTTTTACAGGTGACCACCACTCACGGGCATGGCCCTTTTCTAACAATACTATCTTGAATTATATATATATAGATAGATATATATTTTAAAATATATAATATATTATATATAGTATATATATATATTATAAATATATTTAGAAGAAGAGATGTTGTATTAGGATCATGAGAAAAGGGTAAACACTAAATGACTATATATTTACAACTAAAGGACACTCCTACCTGAATAGAACCTTCTCCGAAAAGAAAATTTCTATAGGCAATACCTGTTTTCTCACATAACGTTCTCAAACGCTGCACGACTTCTCAGAAGTCAGAATTGACAACTTTGTTATTTTATGGCCATATCTAGCATGTTTCCATGCATTTTGGCTGATTTTATTTTTTATCGCTAGATAATATAGATTTAAACATACTTTTTTATATTTATTTGCTTTATTTTGTATTTTACGGCAAAAATTAATTCATGCTCGATTTTTCTCCGGGCGGGCACTCGACTGCCCCCGGAGGTATGCCTGAAAGAAGACACGTGCGCTCAGGGTTGTTGCAATCGTTTACAATAAATTTATATATACAAATGTTGTTAATTGAATGTTACTCAGCAAAAAAGTTTCCATAAAATTTTTTTCAATTCTACAAACCAGTAAAAAATTGTAATATTGTAAAAAAAAATAAGATTAAAACTGTTTTAATCTTAAATGCTCTTCTCTCTCTCTTCTCTCCTCTCTCTCTCGCGTCTCTCGCTCTCTCTCTCTCTTCTCTCTCTCTCTCTCTCCTCTCTCTCTCTCCTCTCTCTCTCTCTCTCTCTCATGAACAATATTATCATGGAAAATATTACCAACAAGCGTCCGGATCTATTTGTAATTAAAAAGTTGCAATTAACATAATAAGATTATGAGTGATTAATTAATTATTAATACCATATATATATATAGATATATATATATATATATTATATATATAATATATATATATATTATATATATATATATATATATATTATATATGATATATATATATTATATATATAATATTATATATATATATATATATTATATATTTTTATATAATATATATATATATATATATATATATATATAGGTCGCATGCATTAGGATATTTTGATAATTTATAGTGATTATAGGGGTATTTTTGCCGCTGATTTCAAAAATAGTTTCGTTTTTTCCATATCACGTATAGGTTTTTTTCTATAAACAATGTAACTTTTAACACCAACTTTGCCAAACGTAAAGAAACGTTTGAATAACAGAACCGATAAGTTAGAGACACGTTCGCTCGTATGACTGTTAGTTGGAATTTCAAACGCACAAAGTCTTTCATGACTCAGTATCTATGCGTGTACTAAGGCGAATCTATATTTTCCATTTGTGACATTCAGTGCTCTTTATTTTATCACATTTACGGGAATTATGTCGTCTTAAAGCAAAGACAGAGTATTACAAACTTTGTTAAACGTGCATACCTTGCTTATTTCGGGTTAAATTAGGCTATCAAGATAAAGAATGGTCACCAAATAAGATATGCCGAAAGTGTGTTGAAGTTTTAAGACTATGGAGTACTGGTAAAAAAGTCATCCATGCCTTTTACTATTCAATATGGCTTCACGATCACGTGTAAATAATGCTGATATATTTTGTTACATTTGCGAAACTATGTCGTCTTCAAGTAAAGACAAATTATTACAAACTTTGTTAAACGTACATACTATGCGTATTTCGACATAAAATTAGGTGATCAAAATAAACCATATGAACCACATAAGGTATGCTGAACGTGTGTTGAAGCTTTACGACTATGGAGTACCGGTAAAAAATCACCCATGCCTTTTGTAATTGCAATGATTTGGAGAGAACCTATAAATCATTATATTGACTGCTATTTCTGCCTGACACCTGTTCGTGGTTATAACAAAACACAAGAATAATATAATATATCCAAACCTACACTCTTCAGTAAGACCTGTACCCCATAATGAACCACCCTACCTGTTCCAATGCCACCCACATCAATAGAGAGAAATAATGATCCAGACAATGAACCAATTGTAGATGAAAGTAGTGATGACAACGATGTTTATATTCCCGAGGTAAGTGATGGAATCCCTGAATTGCTAAACCAAGAAGAGCTAAATGATTTAGTGTGAGATTTATATTTGCCAATTGACAAAGATGAGCTTTTTGCCTTGCGATTGAAAAGCAAACAATTATTATCTCTAGAAACCACATTTTTATGGTACAGATATCGTGAATGGGAATTACTTCAATATTTTAATGAAGAGATGGACCTTATGTGCTGCAGTAATGTACAGGAACTAATGACATATTTTGGAATAACTCATCAGCCATCAGAGTGGAGATTATTTATAGATTCTTCTAAGAAAAGTTTAAAAAGTTCTACTTCATATTGGAAATGTACATATATCAGTCCCTGTAGTACACTCTGGTCATTTAACAGAAAATGTTAATATTGAAATATTATTAAAAAAAGTGATGAATACGGATGTCCTCTGAGCTGAATTTGAAAGTTATTGGTATGGTAGTTGGATTGCAATTAGGATACACCAAATATCCATGCTTTTTTTGTATGAATAGGACAGTCGTGATCGCAAAAGCAACTGAAAATGGAAAGAGTGACCATCCATTAAAGGTTTTTCACCTGGTTCCAAAATATTCTACACCAACCGCTTGTCAATCCCGAAAATGTTCTACTCCCTTGAGTTCATATTAAATTAGGCACTATGAAGAAGTTCATAAAAGCCCTGGACAAAGAAAGTGCTTGTTTAAAGTATATGTGTAGCAAATTTCCTTTTATTAATGTCAAAGTTAAAGAAGGGATATTTGTTGGACCCAAATTAAAAAGTTGATGTATGATCCTAATTTTGAAGCTAGAATGGCAACATGAGAATTAGAAGCATAGAAGGCCATGAAAACTGTAATCGGAGAATTCCTCTCAAATAAGAAAGACCCAAATTACAAAACATCAGTAAATAATATAAATAATATGCTTGAAAAGTTAAAGATCTTGGTTGCAACATGAGTGTTACATTACATTTTTTGAACTTGCATCTATGTTACTTTATTGAAAATCTTGGAGCAGTATCCGAGGAGCAAGGCGAAAGGTTTCATGAAGATATAAAAACGATGGATTATAGGTACCAATGAAGATGGAATGCAAGCATGATGGCCGACTACTGCTGGATGTTAAAAACTCGCAAAATCTAGAGATGGTACTAGTAAACGCAACACCACAACACAAAATTTCAGTCAAATTAAGTAAGAATATTATTTCTACCAAAAATCAATTCGAGTATATGTGATATATCTATATTTGCTATCATTTTTATATGCTCTTGGCAACTAGTGTGGTGCTATGCGGTATTATATGTTTCATTGTGGTTACACCAAACATCCCGAAAATGTTGAAAATGTACAACAATTTCTACGACATTATGAAGTGATACAAACTGTCGAGTATTATTTTTGAAATCAGCAGACAAAATAACTATTGAAATGCCAACTATTTTAAAAGCATCATATTTAATTGTTCTAAATGCAGACCTTGT
>JABUQX010038262.1:0-12500 GCA_015478945.1 Trachelipus rathkii
ATTATACTCATAGTTCAGGTGATGCTATGTAAGCTTTATTAATGTAAACACTTTGTAACGTTAGCATATATTCGTTGATCAGTATGATAATTATACAAGGTTATGATAAATTTTTGTTAAATATTACCAATGTTAATGTAAAATTAACATTGATATGTTAGAGATATGCTTGAAAAGTGTGAATAGGTTACGTTTTTGTATGCTAAGTTAGGTACTTTGCTGTTGTTAAGCATGGAACTTTGTTAATGTTAGCAGTTTATTCGTGCATAAGGTGTGTTAGGTTTGTCGTTGTACAATATATTTTTAGTTCAGGTGATGCTATGTTAGCAATATTAATGTGAAAACTTTGTTACGTTAGCATATATTCGTTGGCTAGTGTATAAAGAACTTGCTTTTAATGTTATGTTTATCCGAAATGATACTCTAAATGTGATATGAAACAATAGATCAATAGATCATGGGTAGGCGGACAGAGGAGGGGAGGAAGGGGGAGGGTTTGATTTACTGATTTACCTATTTACTGCTTTAGGGTACGTAAAAGTACAAGTTTTTTAAGTAATAAACATGATAAGAATAAAAAAAAATAGTAAAAACAAAAATGATTTAAACAAAAAAAAAAAAAAAAAGGTTTGTGTTATGTTATTCAAAATATGACGAATCAGTAGATCAATAGATCAATAGATCATAGATGGTGTGGGGAGGATGGGATGGGTGGTTTGATTTATTGATTTACTGATTTACTGCTTTAGAGTGTGTAAAAACGTAAATTTTTTTGTTATAAGCATGAAAAGCATAAAAACTTTAGTAAAAGTTATATTTTTTAAACAAAATATATTAAAAAATAAATAAAAATAATAAAAATTTGAAAATAAATTAAAAAAAATTTAAATTGAAAACAAAAATTAAACACAAAGAATAAATGTAAAATGAAACATAATATAAAAATAGCAAACAATATATTTTAGTTGACGTTTATAAAAAGAAAACGAGATTTTGAAAATATAAATGTCAGTCTGAGGCTAAACGAATTTTTACTAACTCAGCACCGCACCGCCTCCAACACCGGTGGCGGTACCAACACGTTTTTGTATGCTATATTAGTTACTTTACTATTGTTAAGAATGGAACTTTGTTAATGTTAGCAGTTTATTCTTACTTTAGGTGTGTTAGGTTTGTCGTCGTGCATTATATTCTTAGTTCAGGCGATGCTATGTAAGGTTTATTAATGTGAAAACTTTGTTACATTAGCATATATTCGTTGATCAGTATGATAATTAGACAAGGTTATGATAAATTTTTGTTAAATATTACCATGTTAATGTAAAATTAACATTGATATGTTAGAGATATGCTTGACAAAGTGTGAACAGGTTACGTTTTTGTATGCTATGATAGTTACTTTAATGTTAAGTGTGGAAATTTTTTAATGTTAACAGTTTATTCGGGCTTAAGTTGTGTTAGGATTGTCGTTGTACATTATATTCTTAGCTCAGGTGATGCTATGTTAGCTTTATTAATGTGAAAATTTTGTTACGTTAGCATATATTCGTTGGTCAGTGTGTAAAGAACTTGATTTTATGTTATGTTTATCCAAAATGATACTCGAAATGTTACATGAAACAATAGATCAATAGATCATAGGATGGTGGGGGAGTGGGGGAGTGGAGGATAAAAGGGAAGGGGAGGGTGGTTTGATTTACTGATTTACTGCTTTAAGAGGTGTAAAAACGCTAATTTTTAAGTTATGAATATAAAATGAAAAAAATTTCTGTAAAAATTATATTTATAAACAAAATAAAAAAGATAAATAAAAGTTTTGTGTTATGTTATACAAAATATGACTTGAATCAATAGATCAATAGATCATGGATGGGGTGGGGAGGGGTAGGGTGGTTGGTTTGATTTACTGATTCACTGAAATACTGCTTTAGGGTGTGTAAAAATGTAAATTTTTTACGTTATTATCATAAAAAGAATTAAAGTTTTGTGTTGTTATACAAAATATGACTTGAATCAATAGATCAATAGATCAATAGATCAATAGATCAATAGATCATGGGTGGGGTGGGGAGGGAATAGTGGGTTGTTTGATA
The DNA here is from genome assembly GCA_015478945.1 of Trachelipus rathkii. Taxonomy (NCBI): domain Eukaryota; kingdom Metazoa; phylum Arthropoda; class Malacostraca; order Isopoda; family Trachelipodidae; genus Trachelipus; species Trachelipus rathkii. The sequence goes on from JABUQX010038262.1 coordinate 2,094, forward strand.
TATTGATTTACTGATTTTTTTGCTTTAGGGTACGTAAAAATACAAATTTTTTACGTTATAAACTTGAAAAGCATAAAAATTTTAATAAAAAAAAAATGTTTTTTTTTAAACAAATGAAAAAAAAAAAAAAAATTTGAAAAAATATATAATTTTTTTTAAAAAAGTAATTAATATTACCAGGTTAATGTAATTGTAAATTAACATTGATTATGTTAGAGATATGCGTGCGAAAGTGTGAATAGGTTACGTTTTTGTATGCTATGTTAGTTACTTTACTGTTGTTAAGTGTGGAACTTTGTTATGTTAGCAGTTATTCGTAGTTCAGTATGTTAGTTTGGTTGTACTTTATATTCTTAATTCAGGTGATGCTTTGTTAGCTTTATTAATGTGAAAACTTTGTAAAGTTAGCATATATTTATCAGTGTAAAAAGAACTTGTTCTTATGCTATGTGTATCCAAAATGATACTCGAATTGTGACTTTAAACAGTAGATCAATAGATCAATAGATCATGGATTGGTGGGAGGGGTAAGGTGGGTGGCTTGATTTACTGATTTACTGCTTTAGGGTGTGTAAAAACGCAAAAAAAAAAATTTTCATTAAAAACAAAATTATTTTATATTTTATTTTTATTTTTTTTGTTGAAGGTTCTGAAACCATAATATTCGAGATCTACAGACCCGATAACATATATAAAGATACATTGTTGTTATACGAATGTTTACTACCTGTATTTAACTTACGTGCGAACATCGGCGCACGGCAACCCTACGTCGGCAATAATTGGCACGGCACGCGTGCTGGTACTGATGCGACGAACTCGTTCGGTGACGGTTTGGGCAGACTCCTTTTTTCCTAACTCCTTCCTTCTCTGACACCGACTCTGACTCCTTTCTCTACTCTCTTACGCTTTCCGTTCATTTTTTCTGGAGACCCCAGTTCCGGGGGTCCCCAGACACCCGTTACGAACTTATAACCATTATCTACGAGTTCGATAACACATATAAGGATACAAATATACAAATATTTACAAACTTGGCACCGCTCCGGAGCCAGCACCGGTGCCGGTTCCGGATCCGAATACGGAACCGAATCCTACTTACTCATTCCTCCTCTATATCATCTCCAAATTTCTTATTTTTAGGGGGTGACACAAACCCCAGCCTCCGGGGGAGGGTGTACGGATACGTAACCTCGGCTACGACGAGGAGGACTTATAAGAAGGATGTATACCAAATTTCGTCCTTCTACGTCAATTTCCAATGTTTTGGAGCATAGCCTCATATCTCAATGGGTATAGTGTCACTTTACCTCTTCTGTATCGATGTTACATCCTAAGAAAAGTGTATACCAAATTTCATCGTTCTATGTCAATTTCCAAGGTTTTGGGCATAGCCCCATACCTAAATGGGCATTGTGTCATTTTACCTCTTCTACAACGAGGATACATTATAAGTATAAATTTCATCCTTCTATGATCATTTTCAAAGTTTTGGGGCACAGCCCTAACACCATATGGGCATAGGGGCACTTTACTTCGGCTGTATCGATGGTACCTTATAAGAAGGGTGCATGCTGAGTTTCTTCCTTCTATGATCATTTTCGAAGTTTTGAGGCACAGTCCCAACACCATATGGGCATAGCGGCACTTTACTTCGGCTGTATAGAGGATACATTATAAGAAGGGCTTATACCAAGTTTCATCGTTCTATGTCAATTTCCAAGATTTGGGGGCATAGCCCCATACCTAAATGGGCGTAGTGTCATTTTACCTCTTCTGTATCGATGTTGTATCCTAAGAAAATTGTATGCCAAATTTCATCGTTCTATGTCAATTTCCTACTTGGAGGAAGGCTAGCCCCCTCCTCTGTGGGTGTACGGCTATTTAACCTCGGCTTCACCGAGGATACCTTATATGAAGGGTGTATACCAAGTTTCGCACTTCTACGTTCATTTCCTACTTGGAGAGGATCTGCACCCCTCGGAAGATAATAATAATGATAATAATAATAATAATAATAATAATAATAATAATAATAATAATAATAATAATAATAATAATAATAATAATAATAATAATAATAATAATAATAATAATACCTTATACCACGTTTCAGCCTTCTACGTCAATATCCAATGTTTTGGGGGCCAGCACGTGGATGGCCTAGTGGATAAGGCGACCGGTTACTGTTAACTTAGCGACGCGGAGTCCAGTGTTTCGAATCCCGCTGATGGAGGGTAAAATCTCCTTTGACTCATTTAAGTCTACGACGAAGTTACGTCATCCCTAAATGGGGTACCAAGTTTGAGAGAGATACCATGTCTCAAACTCTATCCGTTACTAGGTATGGGTCGGTGCGGTGCAGTACGAGGCTGTGCGATAATAATAATAATAATAATAATAATAATAATAATAATAATATAATAATAATAATAATAAATAAATAATATAATAATAATAATAATAATAATAATAAGGAGTCGGAACCGGAACCGGAGCCGGAGTCGGAGTCGGAGTCGGAGTCGGGCGGAAACGCGGTCGGAGCGTCAGCTGCCGGAGCGGCATCAACACGCAAAACGTAGAAAATAAATAAAAAATAAATAATGAAAAAATAATAAAAATAATAAATAATAATAATAATAATAATAATAATAATAATAATAATAATAATAATAATAATAATAATAATAATAATAATAATAATAATAATAATAATAATAAATAAATAAATAAAAATAAAAATAAATAAAAATAATAATTACAAAGAGATAAGCTATCAGCAAACGCACCGCCGGATAAAAAGTGAAAGTACTCTCACCGAGCCAGGGGGACCACGCGTTTGACGAACTGTTAGCATTACTGCTTACTATATATAATATATATATATATATAATATATATATATATTATATATATTATATAATACAAATGTATATTATATATATATATATTATATATATATATATATATATTTTATATATATATATATATATATATATATATATATATATATATTATATATAATTTTATATATTATATATATATATATATATATATATATTATATTATATATATATATAATATATAATATATTATATATATATATATATTATATATATAATATATATATATATATATATATATATATATATTTAACCGGTCCAAGCTTATATAGTAAAAAAAATTTTTTTACTTTTCTATCGGGCCATTGGCCAAAAGTGTGCACATTAGTAAAAAAGGATCCCCTAAAAGTTTCAGCTCGATCGAAGGTGGTTAACCCGTCCCGCATTTGGCCTAAAGTTTGGGAAAATTGCATTTTTTGACCAAAATTTGCACATTTTTAGCGTTTGCTGGACAACCGTAATAGGGAGGAAGGAAAATAAGGGCTCATTTTAAAGCTGATAATATTAGCTTTAAAGTGAGAACCTACTTTTTGCTCTAGGTATTATAGTTCAGCAGATATACCTGAAATGTCAGGTATATTTCAGGTCATGTAGGCTAAAATAAGGCAATCTTTTTTTTTTTGTTTTTTCTTTTTATTTCCAAGATTTCAATCCGAAAGTGTATGAAAATAATTTGTATGGTATTTTCAGATTGTTACCCAGTTTATTAATTTCCAACAGATTTTTAATTTGTATTATTATGAATATTTATTTTATTTTATTTTTTTATAGGTATGGCGTCCCCGTCCATTTCAACCGGTGTTCGTGTTCGTGACCAAACCAAAATTTATTTAGTTGGATATCCTTCTCATCAAATAACAGGAAGTAAACTCTTCCATCAAATGGCCAAGTTTTGAAGTTAATATTTTACAATATGCATCAAGTTGGTTTGAACTTCAGAGAAGCTGCGAACCTAACCTTAAGAGAGGTCACATTATTCTGGACGAAAGCTAAAATACCAACTCAAATGGCTAAACATGCCATCAATAAAGTGGAAAAATTGTATAAAGAATGGTCAAATATACAAAAGAGCTCTTCACGGAAATCCAAAATTCAAGAAGAACGTGAACTTGCATTTAAATCTAAGCTAGAAGATCTATTTTGCTGCTGCAGATGCTGTATCACAAATGACTAAACCAGAAGATATTCAATTTCTCGAATTACAACGACAGAAAGGACGTCCAGGCTGCTTGGTTGGTGTTGATTTAAAGTTGACAAGGCTTGAAGAAAAGAAAGCTGACAGGAAAGCCAGATTGAAGAAAGCTAAGAGAAAAGAACACTCTACTACAGCAAACCCAAGAAAACGTAATTATTTTTTTTTTTTAATTTTTAAATAATTTTTATTATTATTATTACTCAAATACTCATCTTTTGTCTGTGACGAAGTACAGCTAAGTACGAAAAAATGAACGAAAAAAGATTATCTCATCTAATACTAATTTTTTTTTCTCTCTTCTCTTCCACAGATGAAGAACAAATAGAAATTTATTCGAGCTCTGATTCAGAACTATCAGAAGAACCGATGGACACATTATACTCTCCTGTTTTGGACAGTGAAGATCTTCCGGAATCAGGAAATGAAATTGAAGTTGAGACTCCTCAAACATCTTCCAAAAGAAAAAGACAACAGTGGGAACTCAAGCTGTTCACTGAAAAACTTACATGTTACTTGGGAACTGGGATCAGTGAAAATCATTTCGGGACAGGAACGCCCATGCGAATGATTTATTTGCAACATCTGAGGCGTTAGAATGTTAACACTAGAAGAATAATTCTGAGCCGCAAGCACTATTAGAAGAACGTAGAAATTCATTCAGGCAACAAAGAGCAAATAAAATAAAAATTTAAATTTCAAAAAAAAAATTGGAGGGAACAGTTGTACACTGGGATGGTAAGATGTTACCAAACATCCTCAAGAAAGAAAATGTAGAGAGGTTGGCCATTCTTGTGAGCAATGGAGAAGAGGAGCAGCTTTTAGGGGTACCAGCTTTAGAGAATAGTACAGGATATTCCCAGTCAAAAGCTATAGCTGAAAGTTTAAAAGACTGGGGGCTAGCGGAAAATGTAATAGCAATGTGTTTCGACACTACACCGTCAAACACGGGTCATGGTAAGGGAGCCTGTACTCTGCTGGAGAAAGCATTAGGAAAAGATCTGTTATATTTGGCCTGTCGCCATCATATTTTGGAGGTGATCCTAAAAGCATTTTTCGATTGCAAAATGGGGTTAACCACTGGTCCTCAACCAGAAATATTCAAGAGATTCCAGGTCTCTTGGTCTAATATAGACCAGACTCAGTACAAAGTAGGAATTGTGGACCAGATAATTCAACATACCCTATTAAAATATCAAGATGAAGTAGGGAGCTTTCTGCAAAGTGAGCTACAAGAACATCACCCAAGAGATGATTATCTAGAACTACTCAACCTATGTTTGATTTTCATGGGAAAAGTCTCTCCGGAGAATGTAAAATTTAGGGCTCCTGGAGCATTCAGTCATGCCAGATGGATGGCAAAATTAAATTATTTTTGTTTCCAGAGCAGTTTCCATTAACAGAAGCAGAATACAACTCGTTGAGGGACATCAATTTATTTATTATTATATTATATTTTAAACTTGGTTTACTGCTTCCAATGCTATCACAGCTCCAAACTCAAATTTTAAATTTATCAAAGATACATTAGAATACGGAGAAATTGACAGAGGTGTTTCGGAGAAAGTTTTTACAGAAGTTCTTAAATCATTTATGGTACCTTAACCCAGAGCACGTTTGTTTTGCTTTATTTGATGAGAATGTCTCGAAAGTATTAAAAAAGAAAATGGCGAAAGTAATTTTGTCCTATAAAGATGATAAAGATGATGAAGTTTGTCAGAGGATTGTGCGTGTGAAAATAAACAATGAAATGGTGAAGAGAATATTTCAAGGAGAAGACCTGTCCTATTTCATAACTGAACAAAGCCTGAGTTTTTTTTTTGAAAAATGTAACATATCATTAAACTTTCTACATGAGGATCCCAGTGTCTGGAATGACAATTTAGGGTATGAGCCGCGCTTTGGCCCTGGTGGCAATTTAAGTTGTTAATTACAACTGCAGAAAGGAGGAATTAAACTTATTCAGATTACTAGCCAGAACACTTACACACGACCGAAGATCAAAGTCAATATCTCATCCCAGGTGGTATCGGAAGTTCGGCAATCTTTATCCCAGACACTCTAGGCAACTTTTGTCGACAAGCCTTGTACGTTCTTTAAATCTTTAAAAACTTTTTTGTACTCATTTTTCCTCTTTTCTAGGTTTTTCTTTTGTAAGTTAACTAAAATAAAATTACTTGAACTTTTTTGGAAAGGACTGATGAAATAATAATAAGGAATACTTTAAATTTATTCGGTACTATTATTTAGGTTTCGGCCTAAACGCCAAGTAATCAAGTATAGTATAAAATGCCCTATTTAGCCTACCTGCCTGAAATAGACCTAAAAATTCAGGTATATTGTAAACACTATTTACCTAAAACAAAAAAAAATATGTACTCATTTTAAAGCTAATAGTATCAGCTTTAAAATGAGTACTTTTTTTCCTTATCTATAACGGTTCTCCTGCAAAAGCTAAAAATGTGAAATTTTTTTGCCCAAAACGGCCATTTTTTCCCATAAAAGGACTAGACCTGGTATTTCAAGGATATCTTCTCAACTCTTATACCTAGAGTAACAAACAAGTACTCGTTTAAAAAAGTTAATAATACCATCTTTAAAATGAGCCCTTATTTTCCTTCCTCCTATTTACGGTTGTCCCGCAAGCTAAAAATTGTCAAATTTTTGGTAAAAATGGCAATTTTTTCAAACTTCGGGCCAAATGCCGGACTTGCTAAACCACCTCGCGATGCGAGCTTGAAACTTTTAGGGAAACAATTTCTATCTGATCTGCACACTGTTGGCCCATGGCCCGTTTAACATTTCGGAACATCGAGATTCTGGGCCGGTCTAATTATATATATATATATATTATATATAATATATATATATTATATATTATATATATTATATAATTATTATATATATATATATATATATATATATATATGAATTATATATATATATAATATATATATATATATTATATATATATATATATATTAGGCTTATTAGCATATTAATTAAAACACACTTTCACGCTTCTAGCCTGAGGGCTAAGAAAGCTATTTATTAGACTTATAGCCTAATAGTTAAAACAGATCCTGAAAGCAAAAGCAAATATATATATATATATATATATATATATATATATATAATATAATATATAATATATATAATATATATATATATTATTATATATATAATATTATATATATATTATATATATATATTATATATATATATATATATATTATTATATTATATATATTAATATATATATATATTAGGTGATGGAACAATTATGAAATTTTTGCCGATGACGATGACGATGACGATGACTATGACGATTAATTGAAAAAAAACTTTTAAAAATTTTTCTCTCTCTCTCTCTCTCATTCTCTCTCTCTCTAATATATATATATATATATATATAATATTATATATATATATATATAATATATATATATATATATATATATATATAATAATATATATTATATATATATAATATATTATATATATATATATAATTATATAAGGCTGTAGACAGGAGGGTCAGGGGGTTCAAACTCCCGAAAATTATTTTAGTGATCAAAATTTTTGATTCCTTAAATATAAAATAATAATATAATAAAAATAATAATATAATAATAATAATAATATTATAATAATATAATAATAAAATAATAATAATAATATAATTAATAATAAAATAATATAATAATAAATAATAGATTAATTCAATGGAAAATGAAAAAGTATTTATTAATGGAAATGAGGAGAATATGCTTGTAGTCCGTAATAATTTCTTAGGTCAAGTGGCTGTTCCTCATACATGTATAAAATATTTAGACAGGGACTTAAATGCAAGGTTTCCAAGTTTGCAGATGATAGAAAATTGGCTACCTCAATAAGGAATATGATGGATGTATAAAGATTTTAAGATAAGGAGGGAGCTGTAATCGTTTATGGGATGAGCAAGGTTCATTCCTTCTTCAGCTAAATTTTTCTTTCTTCATTCATTCTTCTAAAACTAATCTTTCTTTCCTCATAATCCATGGTTCGATCGTGCTTATTTTCTGGCCATTCAGGCTAGAGAGACAGTGCCTATCGGTTGTGGAAAAATTCTCATTCTCCTATCACTTTCGCTAATTTTTCATTCATCTAGAAATCGTTGCAGGGATACTTTCGACGAGCAAGCTGGCTTTCATCAAAGGAAAGTGCGCTAACCTCCTTGGTTCTCCAACTACTGCCAAATCTTTCATCTCTAGCAACTTCTGGAAATCTGCCTTCCCTCCTCTTATTCGATCTGATCATTGTGTTGCTTATTCTCCAACTGAAAAGGCTAATCTCTTCGGCCCTCGCTCAACTATATTCTCTATGTCCTCAATACTAGCACTTTCCCTCCCTCAGTGTTGGAGCTCTCACATGTCCAACCTATTCCGAAAAAAAAGAAGCCGCTCTGATCCTTCAAACTATCGCCCTGTAGCTCTCCCTTGTATTCCTTATCTAAGATCTTTGAAACCCTTCTCTAACTCACTTCTTAGATCATCTGGCAAACCCCACTCCGTCGCCAGTACCGGCTCTCGTTGCACGAAGTATACTGGCGATATACATTCCCTATCTAACCGATTATTGATTTTCGTCTTAGAACTACGGGATACTTGGGTGGGGCGCTTGCATTATCCAAGCTTGCCGAGTATGGCACAAGTCACTGCTCTCCAAGCTCCCCTCACCTTTGGGTTTCCTCCTTCTCTTTCGCTTACTTATATCTATGCTTCTTTCAAAATCGCTTCAATAATCGGCTGTTGTTTGATGTGGGGCGACTTCTTCTCTTTTCTGTCAATAGTGGTGGTCCTCAGGGTTCTTTTTATCTTTTACTTTTCATTAATGATATCTTCTCACATGCACCTCTAACTCTATTCACCTCTTATGTCGATGACTCAACCCTTCATTCTTTAACTCATATCAATTTTACTCCCAATTTTACTTCTGGAATTGCCTCTCGCCAATCCTTTTTCCGTTCTTTCTCGCTGATGGATAAGAAAGAACTTTGTGAAATTTCAATTCTTTAAAATACCCAACTTTTACAAAATCTCTCTCTTCTCCCAAAATACCTTCTAACTTTCCTGTCTCTTTCGAAGGTTCTGTCGTCTCTCCTGTTGACAATATAAACCTCCTTGGCCTTAACATGAACAAAATGTTCTTGGAAAACCTCACATCATCAAACGATTTGCTAGGGCTGCCCTCAAACGAACTGGAAAGTTCTGTTAGAACTGTGAGACTTTCCTCCTTTTTCTCAGTTGCTCCAGCTATACAAGGTCTCATCCGCCCATGTTTGGGGTACTGTTCTCATATCTTGGGAGTGGGGTTCTGGTTTCAATAGGGTTTTTACAGGGTCAAATCAACGTCCAAATGGCTTATAAACTGTTCTGTACTTTTCAGAGGTCACTTAACCCTCTATCTTTGATAGGCGATGTTGGTGCTTTATCCTCTATCCTATAGGTACGGCAGCGGCAAGTGCTCGAGGGAACTTAGCACTCGCGTACCACCACCTTTACGACGTCTTCGTAGCACAATAGGTGCTGTATCCTCTGCGCACGAGTATTGTGTTGACATTGGGTAACTCCAGGCTAGTTTTGCAATTCTCCTTTTCCTTTTTTCTTTAACCCCACCTCTGTTTTGTGGAATTCTCTTCCAACTTTCCGTATTTCCTACTGAATTTAAATCTCCTCCCTCTTTAAAGCCTGCTTCTGTGCTCATATGCGTAATTTGCGCTAGAGGGTGAACTTTTGAGAGTACTACACCCCCTCCTTGAATAGGGCATCTCCCGTGAGTGGTGGTGAAAATGTAAAAAAAAAATCCTTGAATGGGCGATATGTGGCAAATGAACTGAAACTCCTATTCCCCCCATTCAAAACATCATTCTCAGATTGTCCCAGAAAATCGTACTCCTTTTCAACATAACCCTCAGATGGATCATATGTCGCAACCACAAAAATTTTCTTGACCTTTTCAACTTAAATTTAACCTTTAGACTTCTAGACTCCACACACAACAAAATCTACCATAGCTCTCCAACCCCAACTCACTCATCAGAATTGGAATTCTTCTATCCCCTCTCATTCCTTTCCACAGCAACACAAACACATTTCACACCACCCCACTCATTTTCACCCACCGTTTCCTTTCTCTTTGTTTCAGTCACAGAGAGCATAATCAAATTTGCCCTTTCTAAATACATCCATCACCTCTCTCCTCATTCCTCACATTTATTCCTCTGACATTTCATTTACAGATACGATTCATACATTTTGGCCGAAGGATAGAA
>JABUQX010038262.1:15000-32647 GCA_015478945.1 Trachelipus rathkii
AGCGTGGATTAAAACCGAGGTTCTATAATCCGGGAAATGAGATTCATATAAAGAAAATATCTAGATAATTGAGACAAAAAATATTTATAAGAATAAGGTAAAAGGATGTCTGTCCACTGGTTAAGAAAAAATTTCACCAATGAAAGAAGAAATTTATAAATTCTGGATTTATCAAAAAGAAAATGTGTAAAAATTAAATTAAAATATTGTAACAAGAAAAAGATAAAATTAAATAATTCTATTAATGGAAAATGAACAAAAATCCAAAAACTATAAACCTTCAGATATATTCGATGAAGGACAATCCAAAATTGATAATTTTACAAGAAAAGTTCCCTGACCGGAAATGAATGTGACAAGTAGCATTTTGAGGACTCTATATGGAAAGTTTCTCGTTATAAAATGGGTCAAATAAATATATAAAAATAATAAAACGTTTGAAAAAGTTCAAAATCAAAACAATGGAATAAAAAAGTGGAATAGTGTCCGGATTTGATTAAAGTTATATTTGAGAAAAACGAGGAAAAATTAAACCATAAAATAATAGCCATAACCCCACATAATGTGAGCTAAACAAGAACAACTTGTCTCATTGCCAGATTGGCCAATGTACTAAACATAAGAATGATGGGCGAAACGTTGAAAGCGTAAGCACGAGTTCAGATTTCAATAAAACGAAGACACGAAAACTCAAACCAAAAGTAACCCTGAAATAAACAAAAAACGAACTTTTCAAACAACTCCGCCTGACAACTAAAAATGGCCACCGTAAAAGCAAGAACTTCTAAAATGCGCATAAAATGGATTCCTACACTACTTATAACGAGATCAAAATTACAAAGCAATTAAATAAAATTAATCGTCGACAAAAACGATCTAACTGTAATTATTTTGCTCGAACATCAAAACAAAGCTTAACGTCCTATATTGAGACTACTAATCACCACATATATATGCATAAGGTCATATACTTAGTTAAAACATATCATATTACCATTTTAAGGTAAAATAATAGATATTATACCTCTAGCGCGGAATAGTTAAACTGATCTCATTCCACCCAAGTAGTCTAAACAATAAAAAAATAATTATACTATTTATCAATAGGTAAACACTATATTATTAATTTATACTGTACATATCAATTGTGTAAATATCAAAAAATATTGTACTATGATTAGTAAGGGGAACTGGCATGGAACAATTATGTAAAGTACATAGACAAATTGTAATTAATATTAAAAAGGTTCCTTATTCCTAATGAGGAGTAGTAAAAAATAGTTATAACTAAATTAATTTTAGGATAAAATCAATTTAAAAAATTTTATGTCAAAAATTAAGTATAAATATTTTCAGGAAAACATACATTAAAATCTGTAGAAACATGACTGTCACTTATATTGTATCTATCACTTGTCATAATATTTTACCGATTTCCAATACATCAATCATTATAAAACACGGCAATTTAAAATTTTCTCCTAAGTATATTATGTCCAATGTTTGTAATTTTAGCCTTCAATTGAATCAGAACAAGCACACACGAACAGACAGACATGTACAATTAAATATAATATATTGAGTTAAATTCTATAATTAGAGCCCAATACAATAATAATAAAAATAATAATAAAATATACAAATAACATATGTTAATCTAAAACAGGATAAAAAGATTATTCAAAGAATAAAAGAATTTAGCCAAAGGTAAAAAGGAAAATTAATTATTTATATACACACAAACTAATGAAAACAATCAAAATATATCTAATAATAATAAAAAAAGTAATTCAAAAAAAAGTAGTTACATAAAGAATTAAGACAATAACCAAGATTTGAATCATTTGTTTTTAAAAACATTTGTAAAATAATAATAATTAGCATATAAAATCAACTACATACAACAATAAACAGTAATGTACTAGCGTATATCATATTAATAATAATAATAATAGAAATCAACAATATATAACAATAATACACTTATAGAAATATATTATCAATAATTATAATTTTACATAACGTTAACCCTATGTTGAAATAAATGAATGTCATTAGATATTGTAACATAATTAATAAAAACACACCCAAACTAATTAATAACACATTACATACCACATAAATCTACATAATTTAAACACATGATATAATAGAAATAATAATAATAATAAAATATAATAATATATAAAATAATTAATAATATAAAATGATAATTTAAAATATATTACATACGTCAAAAACACTATAACTGATATTATTATATACATCACTAGATGATTAAAATTTAATATTTAAAACTCAAAACATAAATTGTGATATATATTAATACACACTATGAATCATAACAGAGCTACCTTAATTGAATACCAATGAGGAAGGTGAGGAGATAGAAATAATTGATCTAAGAAGCAACAGAACACCGTGAAGAAAAATAGCATAATTATCAGTAATTCAACTCAAGTTCAATAGAGTACAACGAGCTGAAAAGAGATTTGACGCTTGTCCAGTCAACGACTAGACGGAAAAAAAGATTTGGGAGTGGAAGCACCAAAGCAAAAGACTGAAATAGGAAATTCAACCACATCGTTGTGCAGTCACACTTCGCAATACACTCGGTCGCAGCGAGGTGAGGTCGGCGGAACACAAGATAATGCACAACCTCTTCAGAGCAATCGGACCACTTAGATGAAAAAATAAAAACAAAAATGAGCCTCTCTCCGAGTGCCTTCAACTAACACAAAAAGTCAATTACATTTATATTTGTGAAGAATATTTATATATACCATATAATAAGGTCTATATTCTAGTAAATACGCAACAAAAGCAAAAACATGCATTTGAAAAATGTTGTTTGAATGTCTTGTTCTGAGCCGTAACAGATATACACAACAGAAACGGAACCACACACAACCCCTACACGATTATGAGATATAAACAATGCTTTGGGAAAAATATCATAGAAGAGAACACAAAACAAATTCTTTGTCATTAAATGACAAATTACCTATACGTTAAGGCTAACTTCAAGGCTCCTATAGCATAAAAAGAGAACACCAACATATAAAATGGCAAATGTAGCTCAATTGCACAACATGTCGGTTTTGGCTGTATGGTAGAAAACACGGGTAGAGACACATGTGAAACAGCAACCAGTGTTTTTGTTGTGAAGATAGAAATACTAAGTGTTTCACACAGTACTGTGATTGAAAGGAAAAGAAAACATAAATAATCTTACTGTCAGTTTATAAAACAATATGTGTTTATGGGAAATTTATTACATGGGAAGAAATTGTTCTATCAAAATAGTCCTCAAATGTCATGTAAGAGGAAAGGCAGTTTTGCTCAAAATTTGAATGTTAAATCCCCAGATATTTTGACCAAATTTTATGTTGAAATCAAGTTTCCTAGAGAGGAAAGCAAAGTGAACATTTGTGAAATTTATGATTTATTGTTGAAATCAGGATTCTTAGGGAGGAAAACAAATTAACATTTGTGAAATTTATGTTTGTTTAGTGGTAAATAACCATATGTTTAACAGAGATTTTGTTAAAAATGATGTCTAGTGAGTAAAATTTGCAAGGAATGACATCTGAGATATGAAAATAAATACTTGTGAATGTATGTGAAAATATTGTAGAAAATATTGAGATTCTTTGAAAAAGAAACAAAAGAAAAGAGAAAAATACCTATGAAAGTATTGTGTATGATATTCTATGTTAATTTTCTTTGAAAGGAAACACGAGGAAAAGAAAATTCTATGTGAGAATTTGAGGTTTCTTTTTATTAATAAAGGACATGGTTATTGTTTCAGAATTGATATTTTCTTGGAGAAAGAAAATAAGAAAAAAAATATTCATAAAAGAATAAAATTTGAAAATTTATTTTATGTAAGTTAGTATGTTTTGACAACAAAAAAAACAAATGTAAGTGTTCACAGCATAACTTCTCATGAATATACTAACATTTTAGTTTTTATTCATATAAGCTTATGTTATTACTTCAAAATGCTAATGGGTAGTAAAGAACAACATCATGACACCTCACGACAACACACAAACCAGCGCGACAGCGCCTTACCTAGAATTCTCGTGTGAGCACTACAACACCACACACACAACACATCACAACAAACACCCACGCAAGCTCGACTCACAATAGAGTATAATTATGTAATGACATTATTCGGTTATTGAGAATAACGATAATATGCTTACTTACACACAGTGGGAAGCACACACTGAGCAAAACACACAAACAAACACATAAAATCCACCACACACACTTATACACTCGATATTTTTTGATGCCATCTTGATCTCCGCTTATGTGCTCAAAAGTTGATGCCTCAAGTTTGATCTTCAATTGATGTCTACTTCTGATCCCAACTGGGGGATGGCCTCACTTTTGATGCCCAGCTTTGATGCCTCACCTTTAATAGCTTAGCTTTGGTATCTCAGCTTCGGGTGGTTCATCTGATGCACTGATCTTTGAGGCGTCATTGTGATACACCTATATTAATGATCATCTTAATAAGCAGTATAACTACCATAGAAACTTACACTTACACTTAAACACATGGCCGATTTTATATAATTAAATATCCATTCTTTAAAGACAAGAAGACAGATCACGTAATAGCATGAAAGTAAATCTAAACACACATAGCACACCACTACACACAAACTGTCTGTCTCACCACATTCCTCAAATCAAATCATCTCTCACCACTCGCCTTCTAATAATATTAAACAGATTTTATAGTTGAGGTTTCCATCACAATCCCTATAACGGTCTTATCGAAATAAAATCGGAGGTAATGTACCAATAATCCGACTATTAATAAGTAATTATTCCTCTTGCTCATATCTATAATTAATAATATAAACCTTGCATCGAACGCAATCTTCCTAATTCTTTAGAAAATGCTTTTTTATCAATAACCTTATTATATGTAAAAATACAAATATCTTAATGTCTTTTCTCTAAGGTCTAATAACCCATCCTGCAGCTTTCAAGTTTATTTCACACAATAACTCTTATTCTTATAGTCTATATCCTCCAGAACTTTCTAATGATATGAGTCTTTACTTGCTGCTGACAGTAACACTATACTGGCACATATGCCCTACAATTCTCTCCACAGTTCTTCGTACCTCGCCTGCTGTGGTGTAAGGACAGAGGAATTGCATTTCCTCGCGAGCTTCTTCAGCGGATCTCCCGCGCCTACCGCCCGTCGCGAATCCCGGTTTGAGAGAATTTCCATGAAGGCTCAGACTGAGACTATCTACCCTCCTCCCGTCCCTAGGAACAGGCGTTATTCAAATCCCGGCATTATTCAAGCGCGCTCGTCTAATGCTGACCATTTCTCAACTTCTTAAGGGTGCCTTTCTACACACTAACCCACCAAGTAAATCCGAATTAAATTATTCAAATGATCTGAAATAAATAAATGATGCATATTACCAGTACTCTCCGTCCTAAACACGATATAATCGAGTTATATACACAGCACTCTAAATACACGCTCATAAACCTTCTATAACATAAATCAAATACCTTGTGCCCGCCCTTTCCATTTTTCAAACCTGCTCGTCATGAGCCGCCGACCTAATCACGTCGAGCCATTACTGTTTTTTTTAATGAAATCAAGGATGTCATACTAATCTCTTATCACTTAAAAGTCAAACACCCGAGTTCTACGTATAGTTGCACTGATAGTTCCAACAAAGAGGATGGTAACAAGCACTTTATATATAGGACAGAGGAAGAAGAGGGATATGCGGAGATCAATGAGAGAAGCGGAGTAGAAATATTCCCCTCTGCCAGAGTTCTAGCTTACAGTCATATGCGAATGACCATCAATTACGACAACACTCTCAAAGACCCTTCCATCTCTCGCGACCCCACAACTCCCACCAATCTTTCACACTCAAGAAAAGTGCTCACCCCCTATAATGTTCAATATATTTAAACCCAGCTGTTGGTAATTCTACAATGCGTTATTTGAATTTTCTTCTACCCTTACGAAGCCCATCGCCACAGATTACTAAATCTGTTAGCTTTCTGGAGCCCTCAGTTGCAAATGTTCCTATCACTACAGTTATAATAATTACAGCAAACGATCCTTATGTCTTATCTAATTCACAAGTAGAGTACATTTGCTCTTATTGATTAGGCATAAGATAAATTAATCCTTCTGCGTACCAGTCTTCTTAATAAAACAAATTAAGATAATCTCTCTATATCTAATCGCTCCTATAATATCTAATCCGATCCCAGTCATAAATTTACTTTCGATAATTCATTATGTCTTAAAATCGTACTATCAGAAAGAGAGTCCATTTAGTCAAAGACTACCTTGGAATCTCCAGAATCAGCTATGAGTCCGCCTCGGCATTCACTTCATAGTATTCCCTATCCAATTTAAGCAGCTCCTTAAAATGTTCTTTAATTTCCAAATCATAATCCATCAACGATACACGCAATGAGAATGCAGTTTCGCTACTCCCATACAGGTAATAGACGGCTTCTGCTTGCGCATTGTCTCCTCGCGATGCAATCCTTTCTTGTGCCATCTAGAGTTATAACTTCTCGACATATTCTAATGAGAATATTTTTAATATACCCATAAATAGATAAAAACCTGGTGCGTATATACTACATTTCACGGTTACAGCGTGCAATATATAACTCATCACTAAAATTACTATGTTTACAAACTCTACCTTAGAATTGCAATTTATATATAAAATTCTTTTATTGTTAACAGTTATCATTAATTTTTCTTATGTTATAACCTATATCATTAGTGGCTTGCTACCAACTCCATACTAATGGCTTATACTCACCAAAAGCAACAACTAAGGTCGCATCGGCAATGCGTCAGAAGGTGGGCGATCGGCAGATTTCTGACACATCAATGACTATCCTGGGAAGATAATGACTTAAGTGCGACTCATTCGTTAATAAATAGTACATCGATTTTAATAAAATATCTCGATTCAAGTTATTACTTAAGAATTTTTTTATAGACCATTATGTCTTAAAGTTCCAAAAAATATTAAAAACCCTTTTACGCTTAACTAACATATTTAATCTAATGTGCTTAACAGGTCATAGCATTAATCGTTTGCACCTTAGTGTAGTACCAAAAGTAACAGTAGAAACTTCAGTAAACAAATTATAGCGCTATATAGTACTTCTGAGCCATGAGTATTTATACAATGTACATTAAATTTATAAAAAAAATATCAAATTCTCTAGTAATGTTGTTAACTTCATCTCATCAGTCTTTCATTCTACGTGTAATGCCTGACATGTCCAAGATACTGTTTTCCCGGATGTATACATGCTGAGAATGAGCACTACTAGTCTCATCAACTGGTCGTAGCGGCTAATCTCTTACGATAACCATGTTAAGCAATGTCAGTAAACTCTTCGATGTGAAGAGTTAATTTCAACTATCTGCGCTCTCGTCTAACCTTAATACTATCGTGTGTGTGGATGTAAAAAGTGCCTACATTATTGGTAGTAATCGCAATTGACCTAGTATGGAAACATTGTGAACCGTTATGGTTAATTATCCAACTCCACTAAAAGATAGTCCGCAGCATACCTGTGGGAATTAAAGGTGCTGATGTATGCTTCTCATGAGCTAGATGTTGTTCTAGACCGGTCACATGCCGAGTGTGTTGAGTGTTGCTGTTGGGTCTGACCTATTAAGCAAATGTCGTATGTTACATACAGAACGTTGTTAAAATTGAATAGTTCTCTAGCTCGTACATAAAAGATACGAGCCATAATGACTGAATGTAAAATATAATAGGAGGCCAATCAATAAAGTGCCTTTGTAAATATTGCGAGTACACTTAAGCTTGTAATACTCGTGTCCGTTATCTCTGTGTGACTTTGCTACAGAGCATGATGCCCGATCCGATGATCGTGTGCGAGCGCTGCCTCGCGGGCCTATTCAAGTAAAAATCACTAAGCCACTCCTTCTTAACATCAAGAGAAAAGTGCTCATTGCATTAAATTAAATGATGAGGAACATTAGATCGGGTGCTCTTTCCATAATAATAATACGATATAATCCTTTATCGCGCCATGTCGTACGTTTGTTCTGTCAAACTTAGTATCACACAAAAGTCAGTAGAGTACAATATGATGTTTAAAACTGAAAGAGAACACAGATTAATTAGATAAATACAATAAATGGAGCAATTCAAGAACCTCAACCCGAGGAAAAGCCAATTTGGTCCATTCTCTGCTTCTATGATTTCATTGAGGATATTTGAATATTATTTAAATAACAAAAATGTTCGTTTACAAATATAATTAAGGTATCTTATAGAAATAAGCGTCGCCGACGACCAAAGTAAAGCAGTAAGAGAAATTAAAGCTAGTAAGGACAAAACATGATAAACCGAGTCCCCATAGGGACCAGAGTCCAGACAAACTTGACGGCAGTAGGCATAACGTTATGTCATTAAAATAATCATAGAAGTGGGATTTGTAGTATAATAAGTAGCAAAGAGGTGTGACCTCTTTTGCGCTTGGCAACACCAATCCTAATTTATTCCTCACATATACTACGTAACCACGCTTACAGGAGTAATGTTATGAATCTTGTGAGTCAAGGAGCAGAAACATTAAGTTCTCGCAGTAAAACATAAAAGCAGAAAACATGAGTTAAAAGGCGTAAAGCAGTAAAACAAAAGCAATCTAATCCTGCATATGGTGTTGTACCTTATTTGAAAGCTTTTGCCATTTAGTATGGAATGTATGATCTGTGATTGTAAAACGTAAAACTATTTAAAGGCAGTAAACATGAGCAGAAGCAGTAAACATGAGTTAAAAACATAAAGCAAGTAAAAAAAGCATCTAATACCCCTACGTTTAGGTAACATCCTCTAATGTTCTGATTATGTGTTAAGGTGTAAGGTAATAAATATGTAGTTAAATGCAGTAAAAAAACTATGTAAACATAAAACAAGTTAAACATAAAACATATAAAGCAGTAAGCATAAACAAAAAGCACTATCCCTCTGTGATAGGTACACTAGTCTGATTGCTTTAAGGAATAATTCAATTTTAATAAAAATTCGTACAGTTGTAGTAAATAGTATTATATAATCACCATGTTTTTTCTTATAAAAGATCAATTTTAACATTATATTTATAAGTAATAATAAAAAGTATATTAATAAATATGAATAAATATTTTATAAATATCATAGTCAGTTAATAAGATTATTCAGTTAGTCGAGCGAATAATGTATTTATTATATAAATTTAAGTATTAAAAAAAAGAATACTATAATATAATATATTCCCCATTCGCTTAGGGCGGGTCGGAGCAACCAGCTGGTGCGTTGTGGGACGCACAGCGGAAGATATGCTGGTTAGCCTGAATAACTTATGACTATAGGGAGATAAATAAAAGTAACTCGTCTCATCTATGAAATATATATTAAGATAAACCAATTCAAAGATGATCAAAATAAAAGATAATATCAGTATAATATAGGTAAAAGATAATTTGACTATAAAGTATTAACGATAATCAACAAGAAAACTATTACCCAAAGTTGAGGACATCAATGCAGAGTATAGCAATATTATAGCAGTAACATCAATGCCATTGAGAGCTATTTAAATCATGAGGAATAGCATACAAAAAAGCGAGTGTGAATGTAAGTGTAAGTATACCTTTTAGTATGAGGATAAGTGTCAAGGTTAATTAGTAAATGTTAGGATAGTGAGATAAGTAAAATAGTAAATAAAATAAAATCATCATATTAGATACTATAGGAAGCTTCTAGCTAATATGTAATAATACTAACATACGATTCTACTACTATATACATCATAGAGTGAGTAAACCCATTATATAGTATATAGCATTACACTAATAGGCTAAATAGGGGGAGCTTAGAAAAGGCTCATTGAAAAATAAGGGATATCAATTGGCTACATTAATATGGCACTTACACTAGTAACACTTATATGATGTAGCATATACTTTATCACATAGGAACTCATATTGTTCACATCATATAGGATATCACATTGGGCATATTCAACTTTACTAACCACAACTGGCTAACTAGAAATCTGAATTAACATAGAAATATATCAATGAACATACTGTAGAATAAACATACATATCTTAATTAACGATATAGAGTGTATGAGTAGAACCTATCAATAGCACATCAATTTTAGACGTGGAGTCAATATATTGACCCATGGTAGTCAATTCAAGGGAGCGATAATAAGAATATAGGCAATAAACAAGTAAAGTAATATCAAAAAAATGTGATATAGTCTATAAATAGTAAGAACTTATAAAAATAACCTGAGGAGTCATAAGAACCAGGAAACCAATATTGGAGAGTCGAAAATAGGTAGGGTAGTTAGTCAAAAGACCATAAAGATCAAAAGTGTAAGCAAAATATACCTGATGGCCAAATAATTGTAAGCCCACGAATATCACTATAAAATTACATATATAGATGCATAAAAATACGCATGAAGATACAAAGGTATTTGGTTACGAAATTATAAGGTCAACTATAAAATTGGCCCACATGTGAAATGAACAATAGAGGTATCCGAGAATTAAAGTAGGACCAAATAATTGATCACCCATAGAAGACCTAAATGTACTAATTATTACCATATATTAGAGAGGGTAGGTCAAGTCACAAGAGTATTAGCACGAAAGATTGTCAAAAATATAAGACATCAAAGGGTTATTAATTATGTACCACAAATTATTCCAAAAATAATTAACTAGTGAATGTGAGTAGCAAAATAATGTCTACATCTAAGGTCGAAAATAATTAGATGGGTACGAAAAGGGGGAATGATTTACATTAACGGTGCTGGGTCAATATAGTACAGTGTATAGGCAGCTCAACCCTTCTTCGAAAGGTTTGCAAAAAATTATAGGGTGCGATAAAAATAAAGTGAGTATGCTCAAATAAATAGGTTGCAGAAAATAATTATTGAACATAAAAAAAATAAGCTATCTTAGGTTTAAGTTATTCAACATAAAATAAATAATAAGACTAGCTTATTTATATTAATAAAATATTCGTTTTTCGCCTCCGAGAACTTTAGTGGGGGCCAAAAAATACCAAAAATGACCCATGGAATAACAAAGGGTTGGATTGATATTGAAGGAACGTCCAAAATAGGTATAAAGGTACTTTAACTAAGTGCGAGATTTCATGAAGATTTCTCTCTTTACAAGCAGGCTATATCATCATATGAGAACATGTTAAATTTGGCTCAAAAAAATAGTAGTTGCCACAAATTTTAGGGTGTGAGTAAATAGTAGGTCTGAGTCAAGCACCTTCTTCAATTTTTGCTTCGTAATGACGCTCTACTACCACTAGAGTAATATCAGTAGAAGAGGTAATAATATTTTTAAAAAACTCGAGAAATCTTGATATATTCCTAGTAAAATTTATTACTAATTATCTACGTGGGTTATAATTTAAGGAACTAAGAACACCCTAATACAAATACATACATACATAAATACATAACTAAAATCATAATAACAAATTACATAAATTTTAAATACCTCTATAATATTATATTATAAAACATGATAGATTTTCTTATCAAATATTAATAAATAAATTTATTAATTATTTATTGTGTAGATATTAATTTAATATATATAATACATATATATATATATATATTATATAAATATTAATACTAAATAATATATAATAATATATATATAATATAATATATATAATATATTATAATAATAATTATAATTAATATATTATATATTATATTAATATATTATTATATTATAATTAATATTATATATTATAAAATAATATATTATATAATTAGTATTAACATTAATATTATAATATAATATTATTATATAATGAATATAAATATAATAATATAATATACCTAAAAATATATCTATTATAATAATATATATATTAGAAAGTATACAATTTAATATAATATAATATAGTAATAATATCATAATATAACTATCAGAATAGAATAATTAAAGTATTAATACCAATATATTAATATATATAAGTAGTAATATAATAAACCTGTGTATAATATTATATCTAATAAAGTAGATACAATATAATATACATTGATATATAATACAAACAAAATAAATATCTAAATAATATTAAATTATAAAATTATATATTTATATATTTATAGATATAAGTATATATACAATATATTTTTTTTCATATAATTTATATAAGATATTTTAAACAGGAAACTAATAATAATATGACAAAGCGTAATATTCAATTTCAAAACTATTATAATAATATAGAGAAAAAAAGATTTACTTATCAAGATATCTTAAAGCTTGGTTATCTAATTTAAAATATTTTTTGAAAACTTAGCTCTAGATCTTATCAAAATAATGCAAAATACTCAAGAGTCCTTCGATAGTCACTATTATCTCTTTAACGTACAAGAAGTTAATAGCGTAAGACACCTCTGTCAGTGTATATATATAATATAAATAATATATAATAATAGATATATATATATATATATTATATATATAATATAAAACTATTAATAATATTGAATATATATATATACTTTCAAAATAATAATACTAAGAATATATATATGTTAAAATAATATAATTATTATCTATTTATATTATTATACCTTATGCTTAATTTAAAACTATTTTTTTGAATACAATATTTAATATTGTAGATAAGGATAAAGACATTGATAATACATATTAAATTTATTATATATATTAAAAAATAATAAGATAATCATCTTAATTTATCAAAGTTAGAAAATCCTGTAGATAGTATTTTAAGTGTTTATAATACTGAAATATATATATATTAATAACTATATCAATATAGATATTCTGGATATGTGTACATTTTAAGATATAAATAATACAACAATTTGATATATATTATATATATTTAAAATAATCTAATTTATATTATTATATAATATAATAATAAAAAAATAGATTATATATATAATAAAATATATATATATATATATTAAGATATAATTATTAATATACATTTTCATATAATATTGTAAATATATATATAATATTATATATTATATATAAATATTTTAGAATAATAGCTAATTATATATAATATATATACTATATATATATAATATAATATGTAAATATAATATATATAGATATATATAAAAGCTGATGCGATAAGATGAGGGATGTGGTGTGTTAGTTAATCTATTAGGTAATTAATGTTTTATCGGATCTTGGTTCGAAGACTTTCTTGTTTTCTGTTACATCACATTTATAATATTACATATA
The DNA here is from genome assembly GCA_015478945.1 of Trachelipus rathkii. Taxonomy (NCBI): domain Eukaryota; kingdom Metazoa; phylum Arthropoda; class Malacostraca; order Isopoda; family Trachelipodidae; genus Trachelipus; species Trachelipus rathkii. The sequence goes on from JABUQX010038262.1 coordinate 28,346, forward strand.
ACATAAATATTAATATAATATTAATTTTAGTGGCACTGTTTACATCTATGAGATTTATTTTGCTATAATCATCACTTTATTTTCATTTTTGTTATATCTATATATGAGTATTCTAACTCTGTATCTCATTAATTCTTATCCCGATAACTCAACTATCCATTCTTATACACTTATTTCAAATCTGTTCAAAAATCTCAAACCCATAATAGTATTATAATTTATATATAAATAATATATATCGTATATAGTATATGTTATAGCTATACATTTGCAATGAAATTAGGTCGTAATTTTAAGTCTACTATATATATATATATGCTATATATAATCTATTATCAATAAAATATTTATATATATAAATAATTCATATAGTACTATATATATTTATATATAGATAATAGTTAGTATACCATCATCTATAAATATATACGTAAATATTATATGTACATATATTACGCAATGATACATGGAAGATTATACTCTTAGTATACGTATATAGTTATATAAATATAGATTTGAAGGTATATGTCGCGAATCGAGTATATATAATATATATAGATGAAATATAAGTATAATACATATATATATATATGTGAATATATAAATATAATATAGATAGTATAGCTATTATATATATATCAATCTGTGTCTACTAACACTACTTTGTTCAATAACCGAAACTTTAAAATGCGTATACTGGCGACCTTAAGCTAAGATGACGTCGAGAGTTGCCTTCCAAGGAGAGCAACTAAAGTTTATGCGTTGCACTATCTATATAACCAACCTACATTATGTGGTTGCCTAAATCTAACCTAGACATTTCTGTAAGTAAAAAATTGTGAATATTTAACTTAAAGTAAAATAACATTTAATAAAGATAAGTAAAGTTGAAAGTAAATAATATGAATATTAATTATACTATTCATTTTATTATGAAGTATAATATATGATATAAAATGTAATATAATATAAGTAAAATATAACGAGTAGTATAAATATATAAGTTATATATAATAATAAATACGATACATAAATATATATACTAGTAATACATATAAATACGTTAGTTATACTCAAAATTGAAATTGTGGTCGGAGTCAAAAAAAAATCATATGTTATTGAGAATACAATATAATCATCCAACAAAAATTTTTTTGTGCTGCGTTTAAAATAGTTTTACCATACTACACAATAAAGTTAAGTACGATCCATCTTTTTTGACTTCCACATAAAAAAAGTACCAACTATTTTATCTAAAATTAACTGTGTAATCGTGCTATTAAAAGCTCTCACTAATAAATATAAGCATTAACAATAATAACATTATTAGTCCATGGAACACATGTCACAAGACAACATATTCAAACTGAAAACTCTAATAACATTCACATGTCCATCTTTTATCCTGCATTGTCATCTCCTTAGATAATTGCATATATTGCAGATGCTCCTATACCAACATACAAATAATAATATATATAATAATATATATATATATAAATATAATTATATATATAATATATATAATTAGTATAATATAATTAATTATATTAATGTATTATTACTATATATATATTAATTCACGAGATATATTATCTTAATACAATAATCTATACGATAATAATAAGTATATTATATATATATATACATGAAATATAACATACAAGTAGCAAAAATGTCATAACATGCAACTTATCTATATGACGCACGTAGTACTATACTACATACAAGAGTTTGCGATTCAAATTTACATAATACTATATATAATAGAAATAATAAAATGATATAAATATAATTATATATATATATATATAAGAAATATGAATTATATATAATATAAATATATATTAATATATATTATACAATTGTTAGTTTTTTACAATTACTAATTACTAACGTTTATATATAACGCAAGACTAAAGCATTTCGGTTTCTACCATATTTGCTACCGGAAACCTACAGAAATTCGCGACGTTCCGAACGTGTTCGTGCACACACGAAAATCGAGCAAATGCCTCACCATCGAAGGATTTCTTAATCGTAAGGGGTCGCGTAGTATTCCTTGTTTAACGGAACTAAGCAACGTTACGAAAAAAATGAAACAAACGAATGGCCGGGAGGAGGCGTCGGTTTATGATTTCTCAATAAATTAGCTAACTAATTCGGTCCAAACACACACCTATGTATCAATTTTATTCAACTTTATTATTTTTATTCTCTACCAAACACTGTCTCTCAACAGCCATTCAAATATTGTACATCTCGTTATGCAGAAATTCATGTAACACGCGACCCCCATTTATCGAGATAAGCACAATCACAAAACATAACGGTTAATACTTCTAATTACGATAGGATTGACCGGGATGTCAAATTGGCTTCTTGCGATGCGATGCGACCTAAAGAATAGAGCGGATGCGGATTAACACACATAGAGCGGATCGGATTTACTAAATTGAATAAGAATTATTATATATATCAATAATAAACAATATAAATATATATAATATACAAATATATACTACTACTATATATAGGGCTTTATAATAATATATATATATAATATATATATATATATAGATATCTATTATATACAGATTACAACCACTGACGGGCTAAGATAGAAAGGAGGGCAGGAATAAATACAAAAGGACAGAAAGACGCACTGAAATACTGACGAATAAATAGGGATATAGAGGGAATTAAAACAGTGGAAAAATAGAGATGGCAGCGATTCCACAAAAGGAACATGGCTGGAAAAAGAGGCACCACAACGAACGAGTCTGGGATTTCAATGCCTCACGGCAAATTCAGCTAGAGCATGGCACCCTTCAGGAATTCTGAAGTAGGCGCACAAGTGTATTACTCCTCAGTTTCAGACCACCCTATCCAATAGAAGGAGGGAGCCGGAGCCCTCGCCAGATGTGAGAACATATATATATACTATATATAAATATATATGTATGATATATATATAATTATATAGATATATATATTAATATACTATATAATATTCATATACAGTATAACTATATATATAGTAATACATAAGGAGGGAATAGAGGCCTTACAATAACTGGAGTAAGCTGTGCGAAAGCAAAATATTCCAGCAACCGTGAACGGACTCCCAGCTTCTGTTGAGTTGCACCGAACGGTGTAATATTGAGTTTCTAAGACAATTTGTTTATCCAGTGCAATGAAGCTCTAGAAGTGTCGAAAATAGGAAAGTTGGGAGTTTGAGAGGAGTAATTGAGAGGTGAAATGTTAGAAGTTTTAAAAGGATTAACTCCAAGGTTTGGCGCCCTACAAAATTCCACCAGTGGTCGCAAGATAGAACGGAAGCGAAGACGAGACAATGTAGATGCACAAAGAGGGAGAGATTTGAATGAGCTGAAGAATGGAGAGTTGAGGTTCGCTCGGGCATAAAGTGAACAGAGCTTAGAAGTACTAGCGAGGAGATCGTCTGTGAATAAGTAAGAATAAAAGTTGGAGATAAAACAGACGTTGAGGAACACCTGACGATTAACAGAGAAGGAATGAAAGTCGCTCCAATCCAACGAGGTGCTCGAGTAGGAGGCAACCCAGAGAGAAAGCATGACAAGAGTAAGCAAAGCGAGAAAAGGAGGAAACCCAGAGGAAGGGAGCTTAAAGAGTAAGTGACGCATTGCCATACCAATCGATCAAATTGCCTTTGATATGGTCGACGCGCCACCAACACAAGACTCCCCAGTAGTCGCTTAAGGGCAGAAGCCATACAATACAGTTAGAATGGATAGTATGATCACCAGTTGACTCCTCGATGCGCGAAAAGCCATACCTGGATGATCTGAAAGAAGGCGAATGCAGACTCCAGATGATCCGGAAGAAATGAGAGTTAAGAGAAGAGTTTCAAAGATTTTAGATAGAATACAGTGAGAGCTATAGGAGGTTGTTGAAGGAGAGCGGCTACCCTTTTTTAGGATTGACTGGACATATGCGTGCCCCACTTCCAGCACTGAGGAAACTTACTAGTATTATAAGGCATAGAGAGCAGAGTTGAACGAGGACAGGGGCCAGTCTCAGCAAAGCACACTTCCTCAGAAACAACGGGGAGGAAATGCCATCGCGGGCACACTCCTTTCCTGACGTTCAGTAGATTCAGAAATCCATGCACCTGTCCATAAGCGTAATCACGGGGAAGAGGCATACAGAAAACCTGAGAGGAGGAAGAAGCAGGAAGGATTTGGAATGCCGAAATCGTCCAGAGTAGAATTAGATTAAAAAAAGGAGTCTGAAGAGATTAGCCTTTTAGTAGGAGAGTTA
>JABUQX010038263.1:0-10000 GCA_015478945.1 Trachelipus rathkii
ATCTTGTAGTGAGCAATACCAATCTGTATATGAGAAATACGGTTATGAAAGAAATTAGATGGTAGAGTATAGGGTAGACGATACCGCCATGGATAAGAGTTAATGAGGAATGATGGAGAGGATGGTGATGAGGAAGGAAGTGGGAAGAACCCTACTCTAAGAATTATATGGAGGGATGATTTGGTTTTGTGTAGGCGAATCTGAAGAGAGTTTGAAGAGGCGAACTGAGTAGCAAGCAGGAATATGTGGTAGGAAAGTGTGATAATTAAAAGACAAAGGGTTTTGAAAGTAAACACGGTGAAAGATTAAAGAGTAAGGTTCATGGCATGTTGAAGTGGGACAGACCCTGATCAGTGTGAAGTTATTGTTACATGAAGCTCAGCTTGTGCTAGAAAAAGTGTCTGAAATGTAAAATATTATTAGGATATAATTAGTATTGGCAGATGAAAAAAGGGAAGGCGGGATGAATGCTAGAAGAATGTAGCATAAGGAAGAGAAGATTTGTAAAATGGCACTTAAGGGTGGCCTGGAAATGCAGAACAGAGTGAGCTATAGTATAAGAAAAATCTGACAGGAGAGGTTAAGTGGAAAAAATACATAGGGAAAAAATGAGTAAAAAGATATAATAAATAGACATAAAAACAGGATAAAAAATAGAAATAAAAACTAATAAAATAGGGAAAATAATACGAAAAAAAAGGAAGAAAGGAGAAGTATAATAAAAAAAAATAAAATCAAAAAGAAGAATAAAAGTAAAAGAAAATAAGTAAAGGGGCATATATAATCCCGAATATGTATCTTACCACGAAAGTAGAGGAAAGATCAGATTCAGCGAAATCTCAAAAGACTTGAGAATCCTGAGTCTAAGAGAACAAAAGAAGAAACACGAAAACGAAAACACGAAAATCCGCTAATCATTATTTATGTACAAAAATATGAACGAAAAAGATTGAAAAAAATAAAGGAAGATATAAACGAGGTTTTAAGAGCCAATGCAAACTTAAAGTAAAATGTGAAACATTATTAGGAATATAAAAAAGAAAATAAATAAAAATAAAATAAATTAAATAATATCAATATAAGACATGCACGCAATGGAGGAGAAAGCCAAACGCACTATACCTCCTTCTTAGAAACACCTAAGACAATTAATACAACATTCTACCCCAGATATCAGCTTGGCGCTAGAGTCTTACCATGAGGGTCAATGATTGTTACGCATAAATAATTACGCCAACCGAAAAGCCTACTACTCCAAAAATATTGTAAAAAAACAACATCACAAAGAAAAAAAAAAAAGATTAAAAAAAAAAAGAAAAAAGAAGAAGAAAAAAGAAACAAAAGAGAAAAGTGGCATGGAAGACAGAAATAAGAGAAAAGGACGAAAAAAAAAGAAAAGAAGAAGAAAAAAAGAGAAAAAGAGAGAAGAGAAAGAAACCATGCTTCCAACGATAAGATAAGAATGCCAGTAAAATCTGAGAAACAGAACACGTAAAATGTAAGCAATTTACGAATAAAGATAAATAAAAAATCACAGATGGAATTTCGTCAACACTGGTAAGAAATTAAAACAACTATAAGGAAGACCAGAGTTAAAACGACCAGATAAGCTCCGAGGTGTGTCTCAGCGGACAGTCACTCTCATTGCGGTCATGTAGACTATGGTCATGGAAATAAGAGGTAATTAGTCTAACATCTACATATGAATTCAAGATGGATAGGATCTTAATAGGCGTGATATATAGAGATAGAACAACAGATGATGATTTTTTGAGGATAGAAAGTGATATAAGAAGTTGTTTGGTGTGGAGATGGGAGCACCAATGAGAGAAAATAATGAAAATACGTGAGAATGCAGATGTATGGTTGCAGTGGGAAAGGATGATGACCAAATATACGGCGTGCGTTAACACAACCAGACGCCATTAGTACATAACGTGTAATGTGGTGGTTGGCAGTAAAATCCGTTACCGGATGGGAGAACAGAAGAAAAAAGTGGAATGAGTCAGAGAGAAGGAATGCCTGGAAGAGAGAGATGTGAGTTTGGCAAAGGCGAAGAAGAAAGGTGCATAAGCAGGAGTGAATGGTGGGTTTTGTGAGGAAGATTATGGTTGTAAGTGACCTACCTAGGCTGGGCCAGGATATGAACCACCACGATTGACCGGCAGGAGGTCAGAGTTGTGAGAGGGTCAAATCGGCGTCCCGTGAAGCTCGTAGGGGTGCGAGTTTTCTAATCTGACCTGCGACGAGTTCCTTCGACTAATTGTGTATAAAGGGGGGCGGTAGAGGCTGGGCTTTCCTGTAAGTTCTACTTGCTTACATAATTCTTCTTAGCTATTTTGTCAGTGTTTATCCGGTAATATGTTACGGGACACCTTGCCCTCCTAGTCTTGGGGAGATAAGATGGGTGGGTGAGTGATGAGGAGGAGGATAATGATGAATGATGATGATTAATAATATAATAGTATAATAGTATGATATGGAAATATATATATATATAAATATCTATATAATATATATTATAGTATATAATACAATTATTATATAATATGTATATATATAATATATATAATATATATATATATATATACTATAGTATATAATATATAGTATATAATGATCATGCCAGATAGTTTGGCCATAAATACTTGTAGCTGTTGTAAGTTTACTAGCTGTGTACTTGAATACCGAATGTAACTTTGTACTTGTAGCTTGTAACTTGAAAAACAAATCTCTAGAGTACTTCAGACATGTAACTATGGTACGTTCCAGAAGGTTGTAGCCTTGAAACAATCTAGAGTAACTGTGAGTCACTTTAACTGTAAAGCTGATTGTAACGCACTCCTGAACAAATGGGTAGCTTGAATGATACCCCAACCCTGATATACATATATATATGGTAATATAGTAGGGTATATAATATATATACTATATATTATTGATATATGATAATATTATATAATGATATATTCAGAGAGTCGCAGCGCAAGTAACATCGATTCGCGTTGACAGCCTATCCATGAGATGATCCGTATTGGAGGCGCGTATGTGATCGTGACCCGGGTAACTTACGTCGCCATAGCTACCGCACTGAGAGGTATATTATAAGCTTTAATGATAATCATAATATATATATATAGTGATAAACAACATGGGCTATTGAAAAGAAATTGGGAACGGCAGATGTTTAGTTAGGGGTATGATCAGAAAATAAACGCCGCTGACAAGATAGAATTTTCTTTCACACCTGCTGGGATGAGTGGAAGCCTGAGGGCTCGGTCAAGGCGAGTTGTCCGCGAGGGATGGTTTATTCCCATTATATTTGTCGACTGAAAACAGTAAGGCTGCTGAAGAATTGTTCCTCGTGGTTGAATTAGTATCATTTCACAACACCAACAGGAACACGATTGAACGACGCGCATAACCTAATGTAGCACTGCGGTTTCGAAAATTTAATAGCAGTCTGTTTATATATACAGATATACGAGATTCCCTCGCTGGTTTTAAAAGCTGATTTTTCAGGCATGTGGCGCTCGGTGGCCAGCCAGAGTTTTGTCGGGCTACGCAACGCGACCCGCGAAGTGTGGAGACACGCGGGTAGGAGTGGGGCGCTCGTGGTTCGCTGTTTGGGAAATTGAAATGATATATTTCGCGAGCTCAGGCAGGGAAAGCCCTCCACACACCAACTTCTTCTTCTGGCCGCCTTTAGCTTTATTTAGATACCAGTCGTGGCAGGTTGGTCGTCAAGATACAGCCTCTGCGGACAAACTGCTTGGGTCCCGAGGTTCGAGCATCGCCAGCGGCAGTGGGTGAAAAAATTACTGTAGGCGGGGCACGTCATGTGGTCGGGAACAGATCGCCAATAAGTAGAGTGAGTAGGAGCGATGAAGCCGTCGAATAGGCGAAGTGCACGCTGAGGGATCACTTAGGTATATTGTTGCACTGACTTTTAATCTTGTTCGGTAAATATAAGTATCAATAGTAAGTATAATAGTATAATATAATACATAGTAATTTATGTAAATATATATATGATATATATATATATAGTATAGGTAGCACCGCCTATAAAGTATGATATATATACCTGATATATGACAGTTTGTAATCATAAATAAATAAATAAAGCTATATATACGACATGAAGCATTCGAATGTATTAGTAATGATATATATTCACTAATGTCAATATATATTATAGCGTATTCATACTATTCGACCTATCCTACTACCCTACACTATACCCTACCCCGCCTCACCCTCACTCCATCCTACCCTCACCCCCTTACACATCACTCGAACGCCCCGTAACTCCTATAACTAGTAATATTAATATCAAATGATACAATCAAATAAACCCCTACCTCATCACTCACTACTACCCCTACCTATAATAGGGTGGATAAATATATATATATACATAGTATATATAATCCACCCCCCTACCCCCTACACCCCCTATATAAGTAGTATGATACTATATTATATACGTATATCACTCATCGCCCCTATATATATACTCCTATTGATATAATATATATTATAGTGAATATTATAGTTATTATATTATATCATATATATTATATATATATAATAGCTAAAGTATTACAAATATGATATAATATTAATATATAATTCCTATTAATTATATATATGTATATATAATGATATATAACGTAGTAGTATGAGCTACCTACCCTACCTATGTATACTCCAGGTGGGCTCTATTTTAGCTACTAGTTATGAATTGTAGTATTACGGTAGTAGGTATACCTCACCCGCCTGCTATGATATTATATATTCATAGCATATATCAGATACATACTCCTAGAAGTATTAATAGTGATAATAAGAACGCAAGCCCTACCTACTAAATTAGCATCTAACCTATCATAAGATATCAACTATGACAGCCTCGCACTCATCCACCCGCCACTCATCTCCCTACCCTCACTCACTACCTACTCCGGACATTCACATATGTACTCCACTCATAGTACTGTCATTATATATATAGTATATAGCTAATATAGACCTAAATTTTGGTTAGATCGACTTCGCGCGGAATGCTTCTCGTTCTTCCGTAATAAACAATTTTCGTAGATATAAATTGATTAGGTTAAATAGATTAAATGGTCCGAAATTGATTATAAACTTTATATGTTGAGGTGACCTAATTTTCCCGTTTGATGCAGTTGCCGCGCATTCCGAGATGCAATTATTTGTGATAAACAAATTGAGTTTTATTATTTCCTAATTTACGTCATGCATATAGGTTCTGCCCCTCTGTCATAATGTGATCTCTTATCAATCTGCTCTTCTCTTAGTAATAGACTTAGATTCACTGTTATTTCTTCTGCCGCAAAAAGAAATATACACTAAATCTAGTCGCCTCTCCCCCTTTCCTAAGCCCCCGCCGAGCGTCGCCTGTCTCCACTTGACCAAACACGGAGGCCAGAAAAACAGGTCAAAATATGTACCTAGGCCTGGGCTGAATTTGTCACGAATAACGCTTTTCGAATTTGATACACTCATTTGCGCAGTCAAGCCTCGCCTAGCACTTGTGCGGCACCAATCCTGGCATAACCACTTTTTCTTCATTGGTTCCCTCACACTATAGGGAAATATCGTAATTTTTGGCGGAAAGAGAAGGCTGTTGCAATCAAGAATAATTTTTTTAAGAGAAAGGTATTATTAACGTAAAAAAAAGATTAAAGGCATATATGCTATAGGAGAACTAAAAAAATAATCCAGTGGATAGAAATATAGTATCATACTAGTACTATGAGTATTTAAGCGATATAGTACAGTATAGTATACGAAAATAACGAGATCGATAGAGTATATATATATATATAATATATAATTATAAATTGATAGCGTATCAGTATATAAGAATATATATAGTATTAGTGATGTACATACATACGTATATATACTCCAGCTACTTAATAACCAGAGTATATATAGTAAATGGAGGGAAGAATGTTACAAACTAAACGAATAGTTATACACCAAGAATATATTGTGTGAGAAGCGTTGATATATAAAGAGTAGGTTGCAACAACAGGTATCCTGCGCAGTCCATCTGGTACACTTCAGAATCATCCCGTAGGCAGTGAGATATGTATTCGATTTCAGTACTTTATTGGTCCTTAGAACAAGAAAACAAGGTTCTAATCTTTGGTTTGAAAAGACCAACCTTCAGCACGCTACCAGACAAGTGCAGAATTCACGGAGGCCGCCAAACATCAATAGAACAGGCCCAGGCATTATGTATCCGCCATCGAACATTTCTAATCACAAGCACGAAAGCATGGAAAGGACATATTAAAGACGAAGAGTGTCGGTAAGCAGGGTTGGAATGAGGCTAACGGTCAAAATTAGAAGAGAGTCTAGCGTGAGAATAGCGATATACAAGTACACTAAAATACAACTTTCATACCAGTATATTTTAACAGTAACACATCTTATAATGGTGAATTTGTTTGGAATCGACCAGGCGAGCATATGATATAAGTATTAATGATTATAGATATATATATATATATATAGTAATGATAGAGTGAAAATTGAATGTATATAATAATATTAAATAATAGTATTAATATAGTTTAATAATATTGATAGTATATATATTATAAAAGTATACTATATATATAAATAATATTATAATAAATATAAATTAGAAACATTTAAAAGTTGAAATAAAAAAAGAAAATAACAAATAAATGAAAGAACATCCTGTTGACATCTTGTCACAGTTAGATATCAAAATATTGCTACACATATAGTAATATCAGCAAAACACAAGCAAAGGAATATGCGGAAGAAAAATGTAAAAAAAAAAAAATTAAGACAAAAGGAAAAAAAAGACCAAGAACGTAAAAGATAAAAAAAAAATAATCTGACTTAGGTACAGGGTTGAAAAAAAAACTACCACAAAAATACTAAAAGAAAAAAAGAATACAAAGACTTCAATAAGACGCCTTAAATATTTAAAAAAAGGAAATGCAACAGTTGTGAATTTTATGTATATGTAAACAAGTGAAATCAACAGGTAAATTAAACAAACAGCTGAATAGTTTGATGCCATCGAAAAAGCCGAGAATAATTACAATGGGGAAGCTATTCGCCGTGAAAGACAAATTCACACTCATATATATATTAAGCAATAAATACAAAAGTATAGTGACTACAGTTTTATGATCTGCTATTTATATATATTTGATACTATAGCCGTATATAGCCCTAAATTTATATCAACGAGGTAATATATATGATAGTAAAAATAGCTAAAATAGCAACCATAGTAAGCAACAACAAATTATTTATTACTATTCAAAAAGAGCTTCTACATATATATAGACTAATAATAAGAATAATAAATTTATTATATGAAATAAACTTTAAAATATTGCTTTGGTTATTACTAAGAAAAAAGAATAGAAAAGAAAAAACAGTACTTATATGAAAAATAATATTACAAGATTAATAGTGACAGATATAAAATAAAATACAATAATAAAACCATATAGTCAGTACGAAGCTTGTTAACTCTCACAGAGAGAAAGAAAAAAAAAGACCTACACTTATATAAAATAATAATAAATATAGTATATAAATTTATAAATATAATTATATATAATATATTAAATTAATAATATAATAATCTAACGATAATAATATGTAAATAATATTAAAATTATATAAATAAATAATAAATAAATAACAATAATATAATAACAAACTATATATAGGGTATAAAATATAAAAAATAAATATATAATATATAGAGGTATAAAATAATTAATAAATATATAGTAGATGATATATAAGTATAGATAAATATAATATGAGAATAAACTAGAATATTTAATAAAAAAAAGTCATTTTTTTTATTAACCAAATCTTATGGTGCGTCGTGTACCAAGCAACACACTTAATTACTACAGTGAGCTTGTCAAATGCTTTTGGGACTATAAAGCATTTTTTTTATCGGCCAATTTCCTGTGCCCAGGAATGAAATCCTCATATTCATGCTTTATTAGGTGTAACCGCGTGCTGGGCAGCGAACGGAGGACAAGGATGATCAGCAGAGTGGAGGGCGGCCACCGTGGTATGTGGGCGGGTTATAAACAATTGGTAGTGATATAAAAACCCTAAGGTGGACATTAAATCAAAATGCCAGAGAAAAAAGGATTAAATACAAGAAGTTTGAACTGATATTGATGGTTAATAAGGGAAAAAAATAAAAGGGTAGGCAGAAATTTCGAACTTTTGACCAAAACAAACTGATAGGATAGGGTGAGAAAAAGAGGGGGGCATTAAACAATATAAGAAGCAGAGAGTAAATTCGGCCTCGCACGTACCACTAACATCAGCAGGTAAAGTTCTAACCATATTGACAATTATGAAAGATGGAACAGGACACGAGGAAGATGGGAAGAGAGGAGGAAATCAAGATGGTGGTGATTGTCCGCTCGATAGGCGATTATACGTATTGCCTTTCAAAGGGTTAAGGTAAAATAGAGTACTATCATAATTTGAGGTTAAAATTAATAGTAAATGGTATGGCAGTTTGCTTTTTGCTTTTCTGTAAGGCAGATCAAGCAAAGAAAAATAAATCTGAGACAAATTTAACAGAAATCAAAGAAAACATAGGCTATATATATATACCACCCGCCTCACCAGTATATATAAACTGATACGTATATACATATTATATAGTAAAGTCAATAATAGTAGTAATACAATGATATATATATTCTCATATAATAATAATATGAATTCAATGTCTTTCTAAAATATAAAGAAGTTAAAAATGCAAAGTAATACGCTTAAAATATATTAATTATTATTAGATAAGACAATATTAATATATATATATAAACTATATAACTCATGAAAAATATGATAACTATATTATATAAGTAGTAAAAAATATTAATACTATATACCGGTAACTATCTATCAGTGTAACTAATACCTATATAAAGTAATTAATAACTATAATAAACAGAAATATATCTAGAACTAGACCATAATATATGTCCTGTAACTCACTCACTTAGACAATATCCTCACTACCCATTACATCATAATAATACTAAGGTCAATAACCTCAAATAATATACATTAGACACGCGTAGTTGTTTGGCTACCTATGTAATGCATTGGAATGGGCGGTTGAATAATTTCAAGTCTTATTTCATAAACATTAAAAGATACATTTAAAATACCACTACGAGAGACAAAAAGGAGAGGAAACAAAAACTAGTTTCGATAAATTTTATTATTTACTTTTTTATTTATTTGCCCTTACTCTAAAGGCTTCTTAGAAAATAATAAATTATGTTCTTATAGATTAATTAAAACTGTTTCATGGAAATACAAGATACAAATAAACCTACACAAACCAAATCTAGTACCTTACTAAAGCTAAATTAAAATTATAAATAATAATATTGTATAATAAAAAATCAAAATTTCTCTGAAAGTGAGAAAAGTATAAAATAAGGCAAGAGAGATTCATTTTTTATTAAAAAAAAAGATTATAAATAGTAGTCATCCAGTAATGAGAACTGAATAAAGAAGAAGCACATGCTGCTACAGGAGAAAAAGAACGTGAAAAAGAAGCTTCTAAGTTAGTGAAACATGAGGGCCCGAAGTTTGCAAGAAAAAAAATGTTATTTCGTTACCAGACAAGGAAAAACGTGGATAGAAGTTGTCCGAGATCGCTTCCATATTGTCTATAATCACGGTAAAACATGTCATAGTGCCTGAATCGCCTTTTTATTGCTAGCTTCTTCAACTTCATATGAACACAAACGCATTTAAACACCTATAAAAAGTCTATTAAATCCGACTTTCATTATATAGCGCTTGTCATAAAACAGAATGATGTTAAAAAGTAGATTATATGATTCTCTAAAATATCTTACAGAGGCACTCACAAAGCGGGTCACGAACGGATTAGGCGAAATGGGGATAAAAAAAG